>JAUZST010029606.1:0-57117 GCA_034779995.1 Parotocinclus haroldoi | reverse complement strand
GTGTGTGTGTGTGTGTGTGTGTGTGTGTGTGTGTGTGTGTGTGTGTGTGTGTGTGTGTGTGTGAGTGAGTGTGTGTGAGTGAGTGTGTGTGAGAGAGTGTGTGTGAGTGTGTGAGTGAGTGAGCGAGTGTGTGACAACATTGAAAAGCAGCAAAAATTGAATTATACAACTGTTACACGAAAAGGTAACCAGACAGAGGTATTTTCAGTACAGAAACAACATTCACGCAGGTTAGTGTTGTCTTGGAGAGTCGGTGCTCTTGTTTCAGTAAATCCATTTTGAAGCTTCATGTTTAGGTTGTATTATATCCAGTATACCCTGCAGGAATGTCAAAAAAGGTTAGCAGTGCTTGGGCTGTGGACTGTTTGTGTGCAAGTGATACCCACATCTTTTGAAATGTATGGATTTCTTCAATACTGAATGTGTATTAATGGAGGGCCCCAATATTTGCCCAGTAATTACATTACTAATATAGTTAATGAGTGTAAACAGCATGATGAATCAGGAGACAGAACTTGTATATAAAGAGATAGGGAGAGAAAGGTACACTCATTAGTTTGCTTTCAAATGGTTATAGAAAATGTCCCGTGTCAAAATGACTGCAATAAGTGCCTAATTAAGTAAGGGTCGTATTCAGTTTAGTGTGCATTATGAGGGAAAGGATAAGTGAATCGGTCACTTGCTTTACAGCCTAGAACAGTCAAAATGTTTGGCAGTGTCCCAACCCGTTTGTGCTTGCATTATGATTTTTTTATTTCTTTAAAACGCTCTGCTGAGCACAAATCTGAAGCTGAAAATGTAGATCTGCCAAGTACAATAGTACAATGAAATGGTGCTTGCATTAAATCCTCAAGAGGGTGGAATGAGATGTGTCAGACCTGTCAAATTTCCATATTGCACTTTTATATTGCAAATTGGATAAAACTGGGTTACTGAAAACCCATACTGTGGATCAAAAGTATTCTGACGCTTGAACATCACATCTATATCTATATCACGTATTTGTGGAACATCTATAACCCCATCTCAGATAAGGTCTGAACAACATGGAAAATGCATATGAAAAACAATTTCTTACATCTATACTTCAATATCCATTAATTTATTAATTTAACTTACTTAAATATTTATTCATTGTCAACTGTTAACAAACATCAATTCATGCATTTCATATAACCACATAACCACATGGGCATGGGATTACTTTGGCAAACCTTTGTCAAGCACTAAACTATGTAGTTACATTCACAAATGGAACTTGAAACTCTACTGTGGAAAAAAGAAGCCTCATGTTAAGCATGCCCAAAAGCAATTTCAACTTCTCTGGGCATCTAAGAGACTTCTAAGAGGAATCTAAGATAGACCATCACACAGTGGAAATGTGGTCAGATGAATCAGTATTACAGGTGTTGTTTGGAAAGAAAATTCGCCATTGGGCCAAAGACGAAAATGACCATCCAGATTATTATCGGCATCAAGTCGAAAAGCCAGGATCTGTTATTGTATGGGGTTGGGGTCTGTTATTGTATAGTACTTCTGTGATGATAGCATTAATGCAGAAAAGTACATGCATGTACAGTACAGCAGTTAGCAAACTCCCTTATCCTCAACGTACTGTGATGAAAAGGAATAGCAACACTACAAAGTGGTAAAAGTTTTACTATCCCAATTTTTTTGGTGTTACTGGACTGAAATTCAGACATTGATGTTTAATAACAAATGAAATAAAATTTACAAGAGAAAACATGAATTATTTCGGGTTTATATTGTGTGCAATTAAACAAAAGTAAAACACTGAGTTTTTTAGATGCATTTTATATACTATGACAACTTTTTCTGATTTGGGGAAAGCACAGACCATGAGCATTAATATGGATTGCTGTTCCCTTTGCCTTGCAGAAATATGAAAGGCATATTTTTATATATAAAATTGGCAGCCTGCGTCAGGGAATGTAATGTTCTCTAAGCATCTGACAACACAGATTTGTCAATCAAGATTGACACATGATTCCCCCCGAGCCACTGTGCATGGTGGTCTTAAGCTTCAGCTGACAGTGTTTCCAGAAACAGTTTGGAGATTTTAAGTGAGCAACAGTGAGCTGTCCCATTCCTTGAACTGAGCTGAGCTCTTGTTGCCAGTGGTTTCTACCTCAATATGAAAGCACTGTAGCTCCAGCAGGGCAGATATTTAGATGAATTGGGTAGTATTTTTGACAGTACAATAAGAAAGGTTAAGATGTGGTTCAGGTAGAATGATAAAATGAACAGCAAAAGCTTTTGTTCTGTGGATTATTCAAAAGAAAAAAATTTCTTGTAATTGAGCTTTTGTCACTGAAGCAGCTTTGATCATTCTGCTGCTATCATTTTGCTCTGATGAAAACTCTAAGTAGATTACTATCACACACATATTGGTTTCTTTAAATTTAGCAATGGCATATTTGTGTTATTGGTGAATGTTTTGTAATCTGCACAAATTACCTTTTCTTTTCCACCAGGATAATTCCCTTGTCATCAAGGGAATAAAAAAATGTCATTAAAAAAACCTCCATCCTCACCAGATATACCTGAGATATCAAGATTCAGAAGAACAGGAACAGTATGTTCCCAGGAAGGAAGAAGCAGCATATTATGTTTTATAGAGAATTAATTAATACCTTTATAAATATATTTTCAATAGTATTGACATGAATTACATTAAATATATCTGGTGTCCCCTAAAGTTTCCTAAAAGATTGTTTTAAAACATTGTTTTAGATTTGCCAACCCTCTTATTATATGATAAAACAGATTATTCTTAGGCAATGCAATCATTATAGGTTATCAATAGTTTAAATGATTGATCCACTAAACCTTTCAACTCAGCAGGTCACGGCCTAAATGTACTGTAGCAGTTTTAATGAATAATGTTAATATAATAGTTAATGTTAATAAAACAAGAACTTCTCATAGATCAAGTTGTATATAATAGTAAAATAAAATAGTTTTGATAGTTCTGAGATTATTGGATAGCCCCAGACATATTATGACTGTGTGGGGATGGAATTAGAAAATAATCCATTGATTAGGTTAGATACATAGCTTATTAAATACTTGTCCCAAACTGAGTTCTGAAGTATCTTAAATACCTTATATTCATACATGAATGCACACAAAATATTTAACAACATATTCAAATGCAATTATGTTGGTTAATGTAAAGGTTTAACATAACACAACATGCAAAACGAAACAGAAACACCTAAATATAAAATCTGATCTGAATCTGATATACAAGTAATTGAATCTGGTATTAACCATAGTAGTAGTAGTAGTAACTCTAAAATAGATATGTAATAAACATTATTTTTATTAACATTTATTAATAAACAGTTACTGTGGATAACAGCCTTAAAACGAACTACAGCAAATGTGAGCTTATGTTGTGTTTTGGACATGGATAGGCTTGTGTCTTTTCTCAGCTCTACCAGCAGACCATCACTGACCAGCATAAACCAACTTAGGTCAGCATGAACCATTGACCAGATTGGAGTACTGGAACACATATGGTCTTATGATCTTACTAATCTACTTATTTTTCACTTTAACTCTTTAAACACGAACTGGACACTGAGAAAGCCAGTCTCTAGCCAGCAGCTCAGGGTCAATGGCAGAAACAACCCTAGAAATGGTGCCAATTCATCGTATGGCGCACACTGAAACAATTGGCGCACTTTAGAGCATTTAGTGTAACACACTTGTCTTTGGATTGTGGCAGTAAGCAAAGGAAGTATCCAGACCCTCCACCTGGGATTGAACCCAGGACCCTCTCCCTGTGAGCTGACAGAACTATGAGTCCTGGCACCAACAATCATCCAAAATACAACATACAGTATATAATAAGATAACATCAGTGGTTTGTGCTTGGAATTTAATTAATTAAATATTGTGTTATTTGTTTCAAGTTTGAAGTTTTAAGAGTTTAATTATGGATTGATAAGGTGATCAACAGAGGAGGTAGGAAACAGATAAGCCGCGATACAGGCAGAAATATATAACGTACTTTATCTGAGAATGAGATCAGAGCAAACAGACTTCTTACTTTATGTTATGTCATTTTGAGTACTGGGGTTTTCGCTGAGGGCTTTAAAATGCAGAAAGAGAGCCACTTATTACATTATGACTTCAGGGTCACAGCATAAAGCACTTTTGCAGGTAGAGTTAGAAGGCTAGATGGTGTTTACAGTGTTTCTGTCTTTCATTCCTTTTAAAAGCAGATGAAGCATTGCTTTGATATTCGGCTTCACGATGTAGCAATTAGGCCTATTCAGACGCACAAAGCCAGCAATCTAAGACCATTTGCATATCAGAGGTTTACCCAGGCAATTACATAGAGGGTCTTTACAAGGGGGCCCACCTGCATTTAGGTTCAGACAATATGGAAATTGCTTTGCATAGTTTCATTAAAGAGTTTTCCTACATTTACAGCAGAGCACAACATTATTAGAGTGCAAACAGAGCTCTGGTGGCAACGTGCCAGTGGAAAGTAATACACGTGGTTCAACAGTGCCACCTGCCAGCTAAGTATAGTATTAGGGGACACGAATAAATGAATATGAAGAGGATCCTACAAGAACTACTAAACAATATGATCATGGCCATGCCCCATCACTGTGTTTTAAAAGTTTTGTGTGAGCATATGGGACCCTATGTGTAACAGTCAATGTGTAACACTCTCATCCAGTCTGACATGCTTCTGTTCACCCCCATAAATATATCACTTGCTAGTCAATCACCATAATTGAGTTTGTATCTAATTTATGTAATCAAACATCTTGAACTTTTCATTTGCTTTTCTGATGTGCTTGTTTAATGAAATGAAATCAAATGCTTTTTTGTGAGCAGTTTATTTCTTAGTCTACTACCAATTGAACACTGTTCCACATTCCAATTTCCAAGCAGTACAACACATCGGAGGCATATATTGTCTTTTTTCACAAATGAAAACTTTGATCTGGTACCATTACGTAGCAATGACAATTTCAAACTCTCTCAAATTAATTTGTACCATACAATATTTGCTCACTTTATTTCTAAACATATTGAGAACAATATAATACATTTATGACTCAAAAGCACAAATAAAGTTCTGCATAAACAAACAGAAATACTGTCAGGTGTATACTAAATGGCCAAATGTATGTTCTCTTCTAAAAATTAGAGAGCACTGTTATATCAGTCACACTCACTGCTAGCAGATTACTGAAATTATGCATAAAGGTACAGAATCTCCATAGACATAGAGTGGGTGACAGTAGAATGGGTTGTACTGCACACTTCAGTCATTGTGAAGTTTCCTGCCTAGTCATGCTAAAACAAAGTACATAAAATTGCATGCAAAGTTTGAAGAACTTGGATGGCTTACACAGAGCCCTGACATTGAAGAACATCAATATCTGACCTCACCAGAATCTATTGGAAAGCCTCCTTAGAACATTGAAGTCTGTTTCAGAACCAAAGGAGGGGGGACCCCACATTCAGTCCAAGTTTATTCTCTGGGGAATGAGCCAATATATAGTTGTGGCCAGAAGTTTTGAGAATATGGAATTGGTGTATATGGTATACTGAAGTACAACCCCAATTCCAAAGATGTTAGGATGTTATGTAAAACAAAACTGGATACGATGATTTGCAAATGCTTTTCAACCCATACATTACAATGTCAAAACATTTAATGTTCAAATATTATTGGCCAAAAACAACACTGAATGCCCATGACCTTCGATCCCTCAGGCGGCACTGTATCATTCAGTAACATATATTACCACATGGGCTCAGGAACACTTCAGAAAACCATTGTCAGTGAACTCGATCACCAAGTGCAAGTTAAAACTCTACAATGCAAAGCAAAGGTCTTATATCAACAACACCCAGAAACACCACCAGCTTCTGAGATGTACTGACATAAAGTGGAAAAGTGTCCTGTGGTCTGACGAGTCCACATTTCAAATAGTTTTTGGACCTCGTATCAAAGAGGAAAAG
The DNA here is from genome assembly GCA_034779995.1 of Parotocinclus haroldoi. Taxonomy (NCBI): domain Eukaryota; kingdom Metazoa; phylum Chordata; class Actinopteri; order Siluriformes; family Loricariidae; genus Parotocinclus; species Parotocinclus haroldoi. Next base: position 51,099 of record JAUZST010029606.1, on the reverse strand, counting down.
GACTGTCCAGAATCTTATCAGCGCAAAGTTCAAAAGCCAGCATCTCTGATGATTTGGGGGGGGGTGTTAGTGCCCATGGTGTGGGTAACTATCACATCTGTGAAGGCACCATTAATTGAGTCCAGACCTGTCCAGAGAATGCAAGTCTTTGTATTTTACTAAGTTGAGCAACAAAGATTAATCTAAGAGCAAGGCCTTTAGTAGTTCATGAGGACTCAAAGGAACCCAAAGTAAACTATGCTTCCATCAGGAGAACACTGTGAACAGGGCAGGATTGCAAGGAGAATGCAATTGTGCTCCAAAAAACAATTCTGCCTATCACATATCAACCGAAGCGGTGGTCTAGGTCCTCTCTGTGTCCTGATTGCTCCGTGCTCGTGCTCCGATTTCTACCCACAGTCAAAAGACATGCGTGTTAGCTTAACTGGTGTCTCCAAAGTGGCTCAAGTGTGTGAGTAGGTGTATGAATGATTTGTTCCTGCCTTGTGCCCTGCACTACTGGCCAGTCACTGGCTCCTCCTCAACCCTGTCCAGGATTAAGCAAATACGAAAGTTAATGAATTAATGAACTGTAGTATTGTGGCTGTAGTATTATGGTTTGGACCATTCTGCTGCATGTCAGCCAGCTTGCCATCACTGCTGGGATAATGTATCCTAAACTATACCATTACATTCTAAAGGAATACTAAAGTACATCTATACGTGAAATGAATATTAAGAAAATGTGAGTCATGCAGCAACCCCATGTATACAAGTCACAAATATTTTGGAAGTGGTTAATGTGAGGAAACAAACCAAAATCCCAGGGTTGCAACTGTCATGTACAGAGAAATGGGCTAAAATTTCTCCAGGCCAATGTGTGGGACTGATCACCAGTCACCATAAATTTTTATTTACAGTGATTGCTGAACAAAGTCACAACAGATATTGAAAGCAAAGGTTCACATATTTTTGTCATTAACGTATTCGTAATATTCATAATAATAATTTTCCTGAATAAATAAACAAAAGTTATAATATTTTTGTATCTCATTTTTCAAGGGCATTATGTACTTTTGATTTGATATGAACTTTGATTCTTTACAACTTTGACTTTGTAGAAAATGTGATGATGTTTTAAGTCATATTGAAGCAGAAATACAGAAAATTTGATTGGGATCACAAACTTTTAAGTAGTGCTGTACACAGCAAACTGGCTGAGAATCTTGAATACCTTGAAAACCTTGAATACCTTGCATAAAGGTGATGCCAACATCAGTCAACATTGGTAGTTTTACCTGTTTAATCATGACATTTAGTGTGTATGCATTAGATATAATAGACAAGGTCCTTTGGCTGATCAATGAGTTGAGCAAGCTGTGCAAATATTAGTGTTGGTCAGGGATAAAACTGCTCTCAGAACTAACAAAGCATCCCATGTCCTCCAAATGTTTCAAACTGCAAGGGCAGTGCCACTCAGCTCATATAGATTCCCAGGGAAATTACCACAAGCATCTGTTGTGACTGAGCATCACTGCCATATTAGATCTGGGAGACAATGAGGTTGACAGTGGCACTCTGAATGAGTGCACATTGGAAGTCACTTAATGAAGTGTTTGGCCCTGGAGGCCAATTATGTTCCTATGATGTTATCAGTGCTTTTCGTGATTTATTGATTTATGTTTCATGTTATTTGTAAATGAAGAGTTTCCAGAGGGCTGTATTTTGTTTAATCAGTGAACAACATAATATCATTATAAAAGAGACTGTGGCACAACAACCTTCAATTTCAAATTCAAATTTATTTATATAGCGCTTTTTACAATGGAACATTGTCTCAAAAAGCTTTACAATTATATTAGCATATCTTAAAAGGCAAATCTCAAGTTGAGCAAGCCTAGGGTGACAGTGGAAAGGAAAAACTCCCTGAAAGTAGAAGGAAGAAACCTTGGGAGGACCAAGACTCAACAGGGAACCCATCCTCCATGGGTGGCCAAAATGTTAATTAAATAAATACTTAAATTATTAAATTAAATTATAGCTAATAACAATTTAAATCAAATAACAAACCAATAATACAATTTAAATTAGTAGTAATAGTAGTAGTAGTCCTTAATCCTCAGTTGCTTGAACTGTACATTGAATATTGTATAATTGTAAGTCGCTCTGGATAAGGGTGATTGCTAAATACTGGAAATGTATTATAGTATTATAGTACAGTATAAACAAGCAATGATTGTTTCGTAACATGCAGGAAGAAATTGTTTAACAATAAACTAGCTAGCTTTTTTGTTATGTCCATTTTTCAAATTATAGCTGATTTTACCCTTTTTTCAGTATGGAATTCTGAGCTCCCTCTAGCAGGGGCTGAGCCAGTGAAAATGGATTCCTGAATTCCTGAAGTCCAGTCTGCTCTAGTTTTCTGTACACCCTAACTGCTTCAAAGAATGTAATTTAGGTAGAATCATCTGGCAAACATGTACATGCAAATGTAGCAAATCTGGAATTTCTGCTGTGACATGTATAGGCTGCTTCACGGTCAGGATGAATTCTAGATAAATGTCACTATTTGCCTACTTCCAACATTGGCACTCACAGACAAAATAGGGAATGTGTGTTGGAGAGAAAGAGGAGGAAAGTTATTTCAGGCGAGGAGGAGGGTGGAGTAAGGATTAATGTGCAGGCCTTACAGTTTTCGTAGGCTGGGCTCGGGACCCAGAAGTTTGCAGTAGTGACAGCAAGAGAAGCCCTGACAGACAACAGAGGAGAGAATGGATACAACGATGACCCTCGTGATTTTATCTCTGATCGCCATCCATTTTTCCAGCTGTGTTGCACTACACTGGAGGAAAGGTAAATATATAAATAAATAATATATTTGTATATACTTGTATTTAACAAAGATTGTGGAAAAACAAGAAAACTGCTACACAGAAGACAAAAAAGAAATTTTAACATATAAATAGAAGCCTTTATCATAGGTGCGATTTTTCATGGACTTGGATTTGTATTACAAATAAGTGTACATGAAATAAGTTTACATGAAATAACTTTTGCCATACCTGAAAGACTTAAGTTACAACATAAATCTGCTTCTGTTTTACGTTTAGTTTGAAAACTTTTTGGGAGTTTGTTTTTCCATCAAACCAGAACCTACAAACATTTGTCTGCTATGACAGCATCCAGATTGTACGTCTTGCTGCTTCTTTGGAATCCATGGTGCTTTGACAGACACACAATGTTCCAAATAAACACAGGGCACTCAGCCAATCTAATCATCAGTTTCTGTTGGGAGCAGTCAGGAAAGATTAGACATTCTGAAACTTCACTGTTAGGCAATTTGTCTAAAATCTCATGGGAAAATGACAAATAAAGAAATATGTTTTTTGAAAGGATCTAATAAAAAATCTGATTGTAGAACCTAATCTGGACACACACACACATAGGGACAACATAAACAGAGCAGCAATTTTGTCAGATAAATAACTCCACTGTTCACAATCATTATGGAATGTTTCATTATAATTTACAATATCCCGTAAATTTATGTAAGCACTATGTTTTATTTCTTTTGAATGGAACTAGTAGCATTGTTCGAACAGTTCAGCAGTTGCAGTTTTGTAAATGGCATGAGTGATTGCTCAGTTAACACTAACATTCTACTATGTTTATTATTATATCAGTAGCCCATTTGGCAGGTTATAATGCATCTAACAGTTTCTACACAGGCTGTTGTACATTGGCTTTCAGGATTTGTTGATGTTAAGTAGACTTCATTCTTTCTCCTATCTGCGAGCAGCCCTGCACACTGGGCCAGTGCACCACTACTCCCATATCAGCCAAGCTTTCCTGCAAGTCCTTGGCAGGGATATTCAAGTTAGAAATCTAGAAACTGTTCTTTCTGATTATTTGGCCTTTCAAATGTACTGTTATCTTGACAAGTCCTCTCAACTTGTGTTTCTTATTTTCGTTGTTATATGTACAAAGATTCAAGTCTACACTCAAAAAACTATTTATATTTACCAGCTATAAACCTCTGATTGAAACATATCAGATTCCATAAAAATCAGCTTCAAATCATTAAAGAATAAAAGCTGCAGCATAAAATGTACAATTGTTGAATGTATCCACCAACTTTAAATATACATGAATGAAGCAATTAAGTTAAAAAAAAAAAGGTTTTTTTAATTGCTTCACTCATGTATATCTAACTTTTTTCATATTCTTCTTTAGGGAAAAATCTTTGGATTCCCATGCCAAAAAGTGAATTGGCCTAATCAACAAATCTAAATATGATGTATTTATGGAAATATTAATGCACAACATGTTTAATTGCTGGAGTAAACACACTTAGAAAGTAAAACATTAAAAGTCGATTGCAGAGTGTGTCAGTAAATATTTACTGGACCTTTGGCAAAAATCACAGCTCCCACAGCTTAGTAGTTTTTTAGACTCTACTTGGAAAAACTTAGTAGTTCAAAGTTGAGTTTGAGGTATGTTTATGTGAAGAGCGTGAGACTGGAAAGGATGGAATATATAAACAAGTCAAAGCTCACAGGATCAGTGTAAAGACTATAACATCTGACACAGAACACACAACACAAATGTAACTGTCTCAGACATCGCTATTCCAGCATCAAGCGTAGAATCAAACTGCTCATTGAATGATAAAATTGCAAGCATTATACTATCACTTAATTATCTATTAATGTATTTATAACAAATTGCTGCTACAAAAATAAACAAGTGTGATCAATCACTTTCTGCTTTAATTCTGCTTCAATTTGCATCAAAATCACTGAGAATCGTTGCAATACATAAAGCCTAAACATTAATGTGAGGTTTGATAGATAAACAATTGTAATTGTGAATAACACTGGTCTACATTGCTGGCCTAATAGTTTTAGCCAAATATGAAGAATGTGCAATACGTCAATTACTTTTTCACAAATGAGAAGTTTCTTGCAAAAAAAAAACTATCTATCAAGTCTATCATGAGAGCAATTACTATTGTTAATTTAATTTGTAGTGACATTTATTTTCCTTTTGAATGCACTGGAATAGTTATGATCAGAGTTGTCATGCTGTAAACACCATCAGTATTTGTGTTAAGTAGTTCAGTTGGCTATCAAGGAAATGACATTGACACTGTTGTTTGCTCCCTGTCTCTTAAAAATGTTGAACTAAAAGGTAATTTTCTGTCCTTTAGTTGCTAAAAGATCTGTAACACATCAGAAAAAGGAGACAGAGATTGTTTAATTGTTTTTCAGGATATTTAGTAATTTTCTATATTTGATAAGTAGCCTAATTTGTGGGCCATCAAATATTCCAGCTTTCAATTTGTGAAAGAGAAGGACATTTGGTACGCAAATGTATTTATCCAAAGCCCTAATGAATCTGTTTCAGGAGTCCTTTTAGTTGCAAAGGGGGAAACAACACTTTCTGATGATAAACAAGTGGTTCATTCTAATATTCTTTTCACCAATCTCAAATTTCTCTCTTTTAACATTATTTCTCTATTTTAACATTATTTCCTTGTATAATGTTTTGCATGTACTGTATAATGTGTTGCTATGTTTTGCTATTCCAAAGGAATACGAAGCAAGGACATTTTCTGTAACTGCTTTGTTGTCCTAGAACCATTGCTATAACCTATATGTTTCCATTCATTATATACTGCTCAAAAAGGGAACACTTGGAGTTATATTGTGTTGTTTAAGTGTTCCTTTTATTTTTTGAGCAGTGTATATTGCACTGCACACTTCTCTTTGAACTGTCAATAAAATGCCTTCATTCATCAGCTACATAATTATCACATTCCTTTGACGTTGATGCAGTAAAGCTCCTCAACCATATGGAAATATTTCAGAAGATCTCTGAAAACCTGTTATGATACATAACTTGGTACCGGGAGCTAACAGTTTATTTTCCTTTAGCCTTAAACCCAGTAACTCTGCTGATGACTTCCGCAGTTCAAGATCTCGTACCAAGTCATTCAGCTCAGCTTTAGTGAATGGCTGGCACTATCTGGCATTGACTTTTGCGGCTGCAAAATCTTCAATATTCATGGAGTCTTTTGAAAAATTAGAATGACAGACAAGATAGGTACAGGGACTACGTCACAGTGAGCAACCACCCTTATAGCCGAGGAAGATTTGGGTACTGGATGGAGGATTTTGTCTTTGTGTCAGATAAATTTGTCCTTTGTTTGGGTGTTGTACAGCAGTCACAAATGTAGCAGAATATATCAGGATCATGCCGAAACTGTCCACAAACTATTCGAGGGTTGGATGACATGGCAAAACAGCTTTAACAGAGTTACATTTGCTGCAACTTCTAATCCTCTTCACTGAATGACTGAATGCTTCAATAGGTTTTCACGCTACTTATATATCCATAAAATTCTGACATCGGCACAAACTGTATAATAAGCAGTCTTCATATTTGTTATACCCACTGCATATTCAGAATTTCTTTTTTCATATTCAGCTTGTATTTCTGCATGTATTGTGCAGCTTGTATCTCATGATGAAATATCCCCTAATTTATGTGAGCAGTGCACATAAAGATCCCTTGTTAACTTGTAATCAGCAAAACTATGTTTTAGACCTGTGTAATTATTTAAAACAGGCAATCATTTCCTTTTTTCTTGTGAAATAATCAGTAGCATTCTAAAGTTTGTCTTTTAACTGAAGTTCAGGAAGAAGTGCTTCTTCTTTGTGAGAAGGTTTTTTAGTATTTTCTCTCAACCATTAGTAAAACTGGATTGGTTAACTCCCGTTTCCAATTCATCAGAGGATACACATACTCACAGTCTCACACACATGCAAAAACTAGAAAAGACATTTTTTTAGAAACACCAATTAACCTAACATGTATGTCTTTGGAATGTGGGAGTAAACCAGAGTATTTAGAGTAAACCCACATGAACATGGGGAGGACATACTACTCCACACCGGCCAAGGCCAGGATCGAATTGGGGACACTAGAGCTTTGAGGTGACTTCTGCATCACCGTTACGCTCACATGAAGCATTATGATTCTTTAAAATACTATAGTCACCCTATAAAATAAAAAATATATAGTACATAAAAAACTAGGAAGCCCATAAGGTTCCTGTAGGTTCTTGTCTAAAATCTGTTCTCTCATAGTGTTCCTCGTCCTGTATTTCTGAATATATACAGTACAACCTGGAAACATTCAGATAAGTATCTATAGCCTTCTCTTGTTCTGTGAAAGTTAATTATCTTTATTTTCGAATATTGTATTACGGCATTATAAGTCAATTAAGTTCTGAAACGTAACCATAAACACCTGTAGAATCTGGAAAGATGCTAAGAGCACCTGTTTACGTGTTTTCATTTGAAATAGCAACAAAGCATGCCATTTGACCAGGGGTGCCCAAATATATGCACATGACTAGATATATATATAGAAAGACTAAGGGAGAACTTGGGATGAGTGCACCACAACGCATGTCATAAAACTGAGAGTTTGATGAGGAACAGATGCAGTACTTACAGGCCTGCCATGCAGATGCCTGCTTGCTTTGAAAGCTTGGCCATGGAATCACGTGAGAAACACAAGAATCAGGATGTGACCGTTGAACAGATGTGGCATCTTCATAGCTATGTCTATTTCTATGCAATAAATTGCAGACATACATCCCCTGCAACCTGCCCACTCGCATTTCAATAACTGTTTTCAGGAGTTCAGGTTTAATGTGAATTGTGACTGCAAAAGATGAAATAAATGTGACTGCTGGCTTATGCAACCCAAAACAATCCTCTCTCCTGCAGCATTGTATCCAACTGCCTTCCGAGTGAAAAGAGGAAACCCAGCTCTGCTTAACCCTTCCATCCAGAGATCTGTAGAGGATGCTAATCTGCTCTATGAGGTATGCTGGCTCCAGCACTGTCACCTTTAATTGTTTTCGGTTGAAATGCATTTGTCCTTGGCAGCACACCAATGTTGTTTAAGTAATTTCCCTGGGAATGTCAAGGGTGTACATCTCTGGTCCTGGAGAACGAGAGTGCATTACAGGTTGGTAATTTCCCTGCTCAAAGAAGCCTGATGGAACTCAACAGGTAATTACTAAATGACCTTGAGTCAAGGCATTACCAGACTAAGCTTTACCCATTCAAGTCTGGAGATGTGCAAATCTATACCTGCTAAATATACTTTCTAGCTAGCCATTTGGCGTGGTAATTAAGTGGCATTAACTAGAAATATAAAGAAGATACCCGCACAGTACCCCATTTGAACAAAGGAATTTCAGCACTATTTTAGTATTTAATTGACCCTGTAATCTATACAAGGCTTCTGCTTTACCCAATGTTCTCCACATACTGTATGTCATTTATTTATTCATTAATTATTTCACATGCTCATTTTACAGGTGCATAAGATACTGTTTAGTGTAGGTTGTTAATTGTAATAACAACCATAACAACCCTCCAAGCAATAATAAATAAAACTAAATCATTGTTGGAACAAATGGATGCCATGTGCTCGGATCAAAGACGTGAAGAGCCATCTAGACTTTTATCAGTGAGCAAAGTCCAAAAGCCAGCATGTGTCATGGAATGGGGATGTGTCATATGCATTGACAAAGGTCATTTACACTTCTGTCATGGCAGCATTAATGTAAACAAAGTATATTGAAATTTTGGAGCAATTAGGAATTAGGGTGCCTTCAAGGTAACATCATTTTCAGGGACATCCATGCCTTTATCAAAAATACAATGCAAAGCCAGCCAATTCAGAATGCTAGGACTGAAAAATGTTTATCACTTCCAGTTTTTCTTTGAGAAACGTTGTTTTTTAAAGGTTTTATTTCCTCACACATTGCACAAACTGGTGATCCTCTGGCCATCTTTGCACCTTAAAGACTATTTCATGGATGCTGCTTTTGTACTGATAATGCTTATCATTGTTTCATGTTTTGTAGCTAAACCCTAAATTGCCCAGTTTTTTATGTGTTGCAGGCCTGAAATGAAGGAAGTGCTGTTTATTACAAATATGAGTAAAATGAAGAAGACTAGACACACATTTCAAATTCCTAAAGACTGAGTGATCTAATCTTCTTATCCAAAGATATGTTGAAACAGTAAGATAACACATCTGGTTCCCTGACAATCACCATAATGCTACCCTCTGTATGAGACAGGTGCTTCTGACAGGACTCAATGTAGAGGAGGATGAAGGTGTGCTCCGTGTGGCTGATGAGGAACTGGCATCTCTGAGTAGACTGCGGCCTCTAGAGGTTGTGTGCGAGGATGTTCTCCCAAGGACACTCTCTGATATCAACCGACTATGCCACCAGTTGGAACAACGGCAGGCTCAGCTGAGCAGAGAAGACTTTGAGCGGACGGTGCTTACTATGGTGTATACAGCTAAGCAACTTGTAAAAAGCACTACTGGCCATCAGAAGGAACTGTGGGCTGATGCACTGCTGCAGCTATATAAAGTCATTAAAAAAGATTTGGGAGCAGACTAAGGAAAAGCTGTGTATACAGTTTATATAACCCAAATCCCCTCTCCCCCCCCAACACACACACACACACACACACACACACACATATATATATAAATACATAAATGGCTACTTTATTAGGTACACTTTGCTAGTGCCATTTTGGACCCACTTTCACACCAAGATCTTCAGAGTAAATACAGCCCAAGAATAAAAGCTCAGTTTTGTTTGAAATCTGCCCACATACCATGGTAATAGTGGAAACTGCAGGGACGTATGATCGGAAAGGAGAAATAATCTGGTGGCATGGAGTTTAGAAACGTGCAGTTTTCTGCAAATCTCTAACAGTGATCTTTTGGTATTTTTTTGCCTCTTTTACAGTCATCCTCAGTATACATGGGTGCAAAACAAACTTCGGTTCTCGTATAACAAAGTCAAATTTTTGTTTTCTTTTGTCTGTCCCTTGTTAAATAATGACTAAAAGGATTTACACCCCAGTTAAACAAAAAACATTGATTACTGAATGAATGTCCCCATAGACTCTGGTCAACTTAGCCAAAGTGAAATTTAAATAAAAATAAGAATATGTTTCATTGTGTTCCTAAGACAATAACTGCAGAACATATTTTGCTAAAAAATAGGGTTTTTTCTCAATGGCTAAATTTATTTCAATTATGTTTTTCTCATTTCTGTGTCAGAAAATTCAAACACTATAATAATATAAAATATTGTACATATTAAAATATAAAACTTAATACTGCAATCATATGTCAAAATAATATGCATGAGCACTAGTACTACTGTAATAAATAATGTCAATATGCTGTAGTATATAGTATTACCATAGTACTAATTAAAATAAACATATTACATGCACTTGGTGTTTTAGCAGTGGTATCATAAACATATAAAACATACTATCAATGCCTAGTCACAAGAATTACTGACTTGTCCGTAGTAATCTTTTCTACTGATTTTCATTCCAATATTTGTGAGCTTTGGTATATCTTGGTGTTTTTTACTCTTCCAAAAAGAATTCTGATCAAGCTTCTTAAGACTATTGAAGGGTCAGCTTGGGATCCTCATGAACTGCAAGCGTGAAGCTGTTTTGTTTTAACACTATCTGGTTTTAAACAGAGCATACAAATTGTATTGTATGGCTATACTCTAATAAAGAGACATATAAGTAATACAATGTGGTCATAGTTTATTAAAACAGTGGTGTTTTCTTACCTTGTGATGATACTGAAATCTTGGCTTGTTCTGTCACAAGTCCCTATAAACGATCAGTGGAGTTTAGGTCAATTGATTATGGAGGAAAGTCCATGACAGTCAGATTCAATCAGACTGTTACTGTATACTGATTATAAGATACGTAAGAAAAATACTATATTCAAATTAAGAAAAAAACACAACATGAAAGCATTTTTGCAGGTGGTCTCTGGACTATATGTCAACACTATAATCCTTCGTCAGTATTTTATAAATGTAATGTACACCTGCAATTATGAACTATTTTGCTAATGACAATAGATACGTTGCATTAGTTATTTCAATAGAAAAACACACGTTATGTTGGATCTACCCTGGTAGCAAATGAGTGATGGGTCAGTTACACCATTGCCATAAAAATATAGCCATATTGGCCCAAAACCATCTTCCATATTCCATATTTTTTCCCCTGTGCTTGGTCAATAAAACTAACATTGACTTCCACAATGTTTTCTCTTCATTTCTTTGAGTGTTCCTGAAAGCCAACAAGTTGCACTTTGGAATGACCTTATTACTGTATCATGTTTTTGAGTCTGTTCTACAGAATAACATGTCTGAATGATGCTCATCCAAGACTGGTGATTCCATACTTTTTGCCAGGGGTTCTCCTCCAGAGACTCTAAATATAGGAACTCGTGCTGTCGTTCCACTGTTCAAAAGCTCTACTTATCTCAAATTACAGATCCACCACTTAGACTGAACTTTTAATTTTTGTGTGCATAAATTGTGTTTAGGATAGGGAAATTGATTATTTTGTTTAGGGATCAAGTAATAAAAAAAACCCAAGGACACTTTACAACAAGTATAACAAAGATAAACATAATACAAATAGTGGAGGTAAATAGAAAAATTTTCATCAGAGTTTTAAATTCTTCAGCAGTTAAAGCAGTCTTAACGAACAAAGAGTTCCAGGGGGTGGGAGCAGCCACAGCAAAGGATCTCCCACCCATGGAGAAAAGCCTGAATCTGGGGACTAAAAGAGAGTTGGAGTCATTGGAATGTAGTGACCTGGTCGGAGTGTAGTGTTGAACTAGATTGGAGCGATATGGTGGAGCTAGACCGGAGAGATTTAAATGTCAATATCAGAATCTTGTATTGGATGCGTTTAGGAACCGGGAGCCAGTGTAGTTGGGATAGAACAGGAGTGATGTGGTCAGATTTTTTTGGTTTGTGTGAAGATCCTAGCAGCAGAGTTTTGGATGTATTGCAAGATGCGAATTGATGAAGAAGGAAGACCATGTAGAAGCGAATTGCAGTAATCAAGCCCCAGCGCCGCATGCACCAGAATCTCTGCAGCAGTGGGAGAGAGAAATGGGCGTACCCGAGCAATGTTCCGAAGACGAAAAGAAAGCAAACTTAGAAATCGACCTAATGTGAGGAAGAAAAGACAGAGTTGTATCAAAAAAACATCAAGATTACGGACTGTAGGAGATAAGGGAACAGACACACCCATGATAGGTAAGGAGGTGGTGGTGATAGAGGAAAGCACAGATTTGGTGCCAACAAAAAAAATCATTATTTAGCTTAAGAAAGTTAGCACTTAGCCAGGGATTCAGATGAGAAATACAGTCTGTGAGAGCAGGAAATAGAAAAGGGTTTAAAGCTAAGATAGAGTAGGACCAAGAACGGAGACCTGCGGGATACCCTGTTCAGCTGTAAGTTATAAAGAAAGTTATATTTTTTAAAAACGTGAAACTAGAATTTTGTGATCAATTGTGTAGCTTTCAGAGGTACCAAAACCACGACCTGGATGCCCTTACCGTCGGCTCAATGGAGTTGAACAGTTGGCGCTGGTGGACACTGGATCTATGGTTTCCTTGGTGCAACGTGGAGTGTTACCAGAGCGAGAGACCAGACCGTGGAAGTAGGGACACTAAAGTCCAGTTGGTAATTTCTGATTGCAGCTATTACTGAAGAGTGCGTGATCGGCCAGTGCGGAGCAAGACTCGGCAGAGTCATTGTGTGAGAGTTAAGCACATAAAAAAGGAGAGCAGTTTCAGTGTTATGCTGAGGATGAAAACCAGATTGAAAAGTTTCAAAAATGCTGTTGGTATTAAGATAGTCGAGAAGCTGGGAGGACACGACATGATCAAGAATCAAGAGGTTAGAGATGGAGCGAAAATTACTGAGAACAGTGGAATCTGAATCAAGTTTCTTAAGAACTGGAGTCATGGATGCAGTTTTCATGGGACAAGGAACAATTCCAGTGGACAACGAGAGCTTCACCATTCTACAAACAGAAGGAGATATGACCGAAGCACATTTCTTGAGAAGAGCAGTAGTATCAAGTGAGGAAGTGAATGATTTAGAACCAGAAATGACATTGGAGATGTACTTTTCATCAATCATGGTGAAAAAGGGAAACCTAGTGGTAGACTGAGGAACAAACAGATCAGAAAAGGATAGAGAAGTATAGCTAGTAGAGGAAGTGAGGTCACGACAGATAGAGGAAACCTTATCAGTAAAGAAATGAAGAAAAGAGTTACAGAGATCGGTGGATGCAGCGACCTGGTTAGGGAGAGGGCGGAGAGTTTATTAACAGCAGGAAAAAGTAGCCGAGGGTTAATACCAGGGGACTTAATGCTAGAAGTAAAGTATGCAGAGCGGACAGCGTTTAGTGCTTTCTTACACTTTACAAGATGTTCATTATAGGCTAATTGGTGAATGATTGGACCTGATTTTTTGTATAATCTCTCAAGTCGCCTTCCAGCAGTTTTTAAAGCCCGAAGCTCAGAGGTCAACAATGGTGATTTATGAGTGGAGGAAGCAGAGATGGTTCGAATTGGGTCAAAAGAGTCTAGAGTGGAAGACGCACATATTCTAAGGAACAAGAGAACTGGTAGATATCAGTTGCCGAGATTTTACGATATGACAGTTTTTTAGGAGGGAGATTAACAGTCGGAAGTGTAAGAGAAGCAGTGATGAGCTTATGATCAGAAACTGGTAGGGAGAACCCTAAAACATTACCGATAAGCTTTTGGAGCCGAACGCATGTGTAGATGATGTGTTGGCTGAGATTGTGGACTTTTTCCGGCCTCGATGGAGATGATGGAGATGGAGTGATAACGTCTGATACCCAATTCGGAGCACAGAGTGGATATGGCAGGATCCAGACGGTGGTATAAATGATAACACATTAAGGATAATACATATATTATAGATTTGAATATTTCAAATGCTGATGTAGAGTGCATGCAGGTTATTGTCATTATGTCACTTCTAGAAAACAAAACCAAAGTCAGTGGTCTTAACAGGTCTGCAGTTTTAACTACTAATTTAGCAACTATTTAGATTTCTGTAGGTATTGTCCATTTTATAAGTTCAACTTACCATATAGAAGCACTTTGTAATTCTGCTATTACTGTAGGTATGTTCTGTGTATACTTTGTGCTCCATCTGTTGTGGCTACCTGATTCACCAGATCTTCCGTGGTACAAATCAAAGAAGCCTAGGCTCAGATCGATCAGAATGATCACTATGCTAAACCCTGTCCATTTTCTAAAGCATGACAGTGGGCAGGTGAGTGTTAGTGCTGGACCTTGGTTAGGAAATAGGTTATGTGTCGATTACATAGATAGTTTTGGAAACAAATGGGGGAGGTGATTGGGAGTGGGAGTGTGATTCCTGGAAATTTGTGAGTTTTGGCTTTAATGCTTACAATAATTGACATGTAACACCTACCTAATTGTCATCATTCTGGGAACCAAAGGATGGATATAAATGACATTTATTGCCTCATTGGGACAATGGGTCCCAAAATATTCTTTACAGATTTTTTTACAGAAAAAGGTTATTGAGGTTAAGATTATGTGTAGCATAAGCTGACATTATGTCAATGAAAGGTCCCCACCATGATAATGTGACAAATGTGTGTAAGTGTGTGTGTAAATATAGAGATAATTATTGCAGGTTGTATTATGGGCAGGCATTTGATTCAGGTGGTTTCTTTCTGCCTTTAAATTTGGCTTGAATTAGTGAAACTCTTACATTTTGGTAGGTTCAACTGTTTGCAGCTCAAAGTGAAAATATGTGTGCAATCAAAAGACATGGTTGGTTACTTCTTGGCTATATTTGGTCCAGATTTGAAAAGTTAGACCCACTTTTTTGCTCGCATTGCATTGGTATTTGCCATAACTCGTGTAAATGTGAACCCTGAAATCCCCAAACACAACCATGTGGCTTGGAATTGTATGTTTTGGTTCACAGAGCTCGGTAGGCTTTAGTGTGATCTCCAATCTAGGTGTAGATTCTCTATCATTATGAATGGTTTTACAGTGGATAGTGTACAGAGGCATAACTGTATGCTTTTCGTATTGATATAGGCCTGCAAAGCTCCTATAGCCAGCATAGCCAGCTGGGTCAAGAAGCCCAGTCTCCAGACCATCACGCAACACCCGTCTATGAAGACAGGACCTTCCAGAACCCGCTTTACCAGAGCCCGACCCATGGCTCTCAGAGCGGCTTGTCCAGGAACACAGGTACACATTGCATTTCTTAAATACTAAGAGCATTTTCTTTTATGGTTACAGCTCCAGAGTTGAACAGCTCCTGGAGAGGCCACTAGTTCATCGCAGGACTGCTAAGGGTTTGCGCTCAGTGATCCTGTAAACACAAACAGTTGTCACTGCTGTGACTCGAACCCAGGTCAATGTAGTGGTATGTTAGCAAATTGCCTGCCTGTGCCATGTACTGCTCACAAAAATTCGTGGAAATTTCATTAGGGGCTATTCATTTGTAATTTTTTGTAATTTTTTGTGAGCAGTATGTATTGTATATAGTGGCTGTAAAATGAAAAGTATTCACCCCCTGCAGGTTTTTTTCCTTATATCGCTTTTAAAAATTGAATTGTGGTCAAACTTATTTTTTACAATAATAAAAATTATATTTAATGCCAAAGTAAAAAAATATTTTTATAAAGGAATGTGCATTGCATAAAAACATATAATGTAAAATAAGTGACTGGCCTAATTTACCAATAGTGTCCAGCCAACTGGACAATCTCGACCATTGTTTGCCCAAAGGCATGTGGGAGACAACTAGCTTTTTTTGGTTTGATGAAATTAAGATTTATCTTTTTGGCCATCATACAAGATGGACATTAATCATTGCACACCATCCCCACCCTGAAGCATAGTGGTGGTAGCACAATGATGTTTGGATGCTTCTTGGCAGCAGGCCCTGGAAGGCTTGTAAACATATAGGCTAATATGAATGCAAAATACATGGCTATCCTGTGGAGGACAAGCTGATTTGGAGCACTACGACTTGGCAGAAGATTTATTTTTCAGCAAGATAATGATAATGAAGCGTAGAGCAAAAGCTACACAGAAATGATTTCAAGTCAAAAAGATCTCAATCCTGTAGATAATTTTTGGCTGGACTTGAAAAGGTCTCTTCATGCCTGATTTCCATGCAACCTGACAGAGCTTGAGCAGTTTCAATGGCCAGATGTGCAAACCTTACTTAGACCTATCCACACAGATTTAGTGCTGTGATTGTGGCCAGATTGTGGCTAATGCAGATGTAAATAATTACTGAATACATATATATTTACAATATAATATTTAGTAATTGACATCAATTTGTAGGAATCTGTTATCACATGGACATTAAACGGGGTTTGCTTAATTATTGTAAGAAAAATCAATTTGTAAAATAGATAAATAAAATAAAATTGGAAAACATCCAAGTGGGTGTTTAATATGCACTATGTATATATGCATATGTGTATGTGTGTGTGTGCGTGTGTGCGTGCGCTGTGTACAAACTCATGTCATTCTTTCTCTTTGTATCAGGGTTGGGTACTCTGCCGAGGACCAGTAGTCAGTGTGGAACACTGCGCTACCAGAGAGGGGCGTACTCTTTGCCCACACATACTGACACTTACCGTGCCACACTTTACCGACCGGCGGAGTCAAACTATGGCAGACATGCTGTTTCAATCAACAATAATATCAGTGCGACAAGATCACCATCTATAGACAGCATTCACAAAGACCCTCGGTAAAACAACAACCCAGTAAATTTAAGTTTTTAAGTTTTTGCCACATTTTCAGTGTAGAGCAAAACAAGAGACTGAAAAACACACTCCCAACTCCTAATGGAAGTCTAAAATTGGCTGATTAAAACCTTTAGGTTATTTAGAGTTATTTAGTTAAGAATATTAAAAAAATTTAGCTTTACATCTGTATAATTCATTCTTTAACAGATGGAAAACCTTTTCAGGTAGAGAAATTATATTCTTACTGCTGACCAAGCCCCACCCCCAGGGACCCCGAGACTTGGGATCTTCTAATGAGGTGGAACGAAGCGCAAGCAAACCATAGAGGCTTTGCATTATGGTACCATTAAATCCACACAACTGGACATCAGAGATCACCTAGATGTGACAGCAGTGATAAGAATCAAAATGCAGCTGCATAAACGACAGACGTCACTTTGCCAGAGGTGAGATATGAACCAGACTGGCGCATTCGGTAGAGCACTAGATGCAGTTTTGAGTTGTGTACAGCTCCTGGCACCAGAGTACAATTGTGGTGTGCTCAAAGATATGGCTGCTTTTAAACGTTTGTGTTTCTGAATCGGTCATCTCATCACAGGCTCCCAAGTCTCAGCATTCCCCAATAGGCTGGGTAGTTCACAGAAAGTAACTATGGGTTTCCCCACGGTAGAAAAATGAATAGGTTTCATGAGACTGTTTTGAATCTGTCTCATTAATACACCATTGTTATTATTATAATAGAGAGATACTTTTAAGGGTCGTTTGCCATTTTCATTATTTTTCAAACATTACCGTGGTGACATAGTCCCTTTTTGTAACTGTAACATAAATATAAAGTGTATTTTCCCAAGAGAACTGCATGCAAACAATACATAAATGCGTCAGAGATGAGCAGAAAACATGAGTGCAATGGTAGCATCTACACATCATCCAGTGCCTATTCAGTTACAAGCACACTTTAAAGATCTCTCTCACACACACACACACACACACACACACACACACACACACACACACACACACTGTAGAACCAAAATCTACTGCTCACAATAAAACTATCCCCTAATTTTTGTGAGCGGTGTACAAACTACACTATATGAACCGCACTATGGAATGTAAACCTAACTCTCTGGCTGTACACAACCAAGAGTGAATGAGTCAATTTAAAGGAACTCTAGTTTCCAGAACAGGCAGTGGAATATCATCTCTTAAACACCTTTGAGGTAGGCAAATTTAATAGGAAGTCACAGAGGACAAATGTCCAACGCTCTGCAGTAGTTATATGAAGGTGAAGCCAGCACAGTGCATGTAGTATTAAGTAGTACATGGTACAAAGTACAGGGTAGTTTTCAATTTTGGTTTCCTAAAAGTGTCCATGCACAACACAAACTGCTACGTAGTTCCTGGCACTTGTTAATATTGAGTAAAAATAAAAAAACAAACATCAACATATGACGTTATATTTCGTTAGTATGAGTTAAAAGACAGATTTTTATTTCCTATTAGAATTTGTTATTATGGAATTAAGACATAGGTTATTAAAGTGAATGGCTGTTGATCAGATTATTTTCAAAACGCACTTACAGTGAAGCATTCAAATTACTGTCAGAGGTAATAAAACAGATGTGGTGGGTAGATATGAAAATTAAGGAATATCCCTTTAAGTTATAAAGCGCAGCCAAGTGACAATGTACATATGTGATTTTTAGACATAAATTTGATAATCATTTAGAGTGTTGTGTATATAGTAAGCAGGCAAAGATGTGGCTGTACATGTTTATCTATCCTTGATAGACCAAGTGTCCCCACAAGAGGAAACATTTTTGACGTTATGGGGACGTTTTCTTCACAAAATTAACTCATATTTTACAAATAAAGCTACTTTTAGTTGACAAACTAAAAGAGGCAAAGGTTTGCTTTATGTCGTTGACATAAATGATAGGAATAGGTCGAGGTGTATTTAATTACAGTATTTAATATGCCAGTGGAGAGTTCTCAAACATCAATCATAATCAAACATCTGTGTGTCTGCTTGTGTCTGCGTGTGTCTGCATGTGTCTGCATGTGTGTGTCTCTGTGTGTGTGTGTTTGCATGAACGTGTTTGTATTTGCAGGGAGTTTGCATGGAGAGATCCAGATTTGCCTGAGGTCATTCGTATGTTGCAGCATCACTTTCCCTCAGTGCAAGCCAATGCTGCAGCATATATTCAGCACCTGTGCTATGGAGACAATCGGATTAAGTCTGAGGTAAAACACATGCAGTGTTTTCAATAATCTTAAAAATGTCAATAATCTTCTCATGCCTTTGTTAACAACTGGATATCTTCTAGTATCTTTGTTTCTCAAAAACTCAATCTTTCGTGGATTTTGCTTTTGTACCAAATCAAGATTACATTTAGCTGTTGACATCAAATAATTATTTAGTTATATTATTCATTAGTAGCCCTAAATTGCATCACAATGTAGTTGGAATGTGTTGCAGGTCAGAAATGCAGGAATGGATGTTTATTAACAAATTAAACTTAACAAGACAAAACATAAACTATCTTGCGATGCAATGAAATAAAAGTCAAAGTTAAAGCTTTCTTAAAAGGATTTGTTTCATTTGACACAATAAATCATGATTCTTTTTTGATTGTAGTCAGTTTTGTCATGTGAATATTGTTTTAAATTAATGTTCTATAGACATAATCAAGGAGACTGCTTTGTGTAATTCCAAATGCTGTTAATAAATCTGTCCACTTTTGGGACCCTTCAGGTGTGCAGGCTGGGAGGGATCCAGCATTTGGTCGACCTGCTAGACCATAAAGTTCTGGAGGTGCAGCGCAGTGCGTGTGGAGCCCTGAGAAACCTAGTGTTCGGAAAAGCCACCGACGACAACAAGGTGTGTGTGAGGAATGCCGGAGGAATCCCAGCTCTTCTCCGCCTGCTGAGGAAGGTCTCTGAGACTGATGTGAGGGAGCTTGTCACTGGTGAGTGTGTGTGGGTGTGTTGCATATAGTATTGTATAATATACTGCAAGTATTCATTGAGGGAAGCACTATTTTTGTGAATATATTTTTATTGTTTTTCAAAAATAAGACCTAACACAAACGAGTATAAACAAACACATTGATGCACCGCATTGAGGTTGAGAAAAGATACAATTTTGCACACACAGCTGTAACAATTTGACTAAATTCAGCAGTTACTAACAAATTCAGACACTAATGTGGTTGGAAAACATGTGCCGGAATAACATGGAGCTTAAACCAGTGAGGTTTTACTTAATAGTCCCCAAAACACCTAATGCACTAACATCATCAGAAAATAGCAATATAATCACAGCTTAAGACAATATATAGACAATATATATAGTTGAATATAAAACCTGCTGTGAAAGTCCATTAGATAGAATACAGACTAAAGTCCATTAAGTATCTCGATTGGATACCAAAAAACTAAACAAAAAAATCCAAGAAAATATCAAACCTTCACCATAATCCAAGAGAGCAATGTCCTCAAAAATCAAAAATCCAAACAGGGCTCAGCAATGCAAAAAAAAAGAAAGAGTAATCCAAAACGAGCTCATCCAGTTTCTTGAGGTATCTCCACAGGTAAAAGGGGATCCAATATTCAAGGACAAAGATGAGTAAAACAAAAAAAATCTGATTGGTAGTGCTTGAGCAGCAAAAGCCTAGGCTTATCTTCCCCAAACTCACTTCCAATGAAAATGGCCACCATACTTTTCTCTCCTGTTCTCAAACCAGAGTACCCCCATACGAGTACACGGGGAACATTTTCAAAATAAGGCCATACAGAAAACAAAACAAAACATAATTAAAACATCATAAATAAGATGAGGTCACAACTCTTAGTAGAATATCCCAGTGAGAAGTCAAAAGAAATTAAGGACTTTAATTCTATGGGGTAATTTAAATAATACTAATTAAAACCTGTTAGTGTTAAGTATTAAATCTATTAAAGGTATTCCACAGGTCCAGTTATGTGGTGGTGTCACACAGCTTCATGCTTGATTAAACAAATTTCTAACAAAGTCAGGAGGATCAGAGCACTGTCGAACAGTGGCTCTCCTGGTATGATGTAATCTGGCAGTAGATGTACTGTAATAAAAGAACATCCAATCAACAATGTATGAACACAGGTTTTAAAAGTACACCATTTCATTGAATTAATTGTATGGTTCAGTATTACAAATGAACATTACTGCTATGCAATGACTAATTATAATTTAGTATTAAGATATGGCTAGAATCCCAATTTCCAGCAGCCTTTACTATAGTTTCCTAAAAAGTTACAAGAAAAACCTGTGTATTAGCAAAGCTATATTGTGTTATTCTATTCAATATTCTGTCCAGTTTCAATAAGTATGGCACATATGTTTGAGTGTTTCTTGTCTAAATAAAAAAGTGAGATACATATGAGATATATATGATGGTTGAGATCGTGTGATATGTTAAATGTTGTGGTGGATGCTGTGCATATTTTGACTTTCAAGCTTTGTTTATGTACAGGTGTTTTATGGAACCTATCATCTTGTGATGCTGTAAAGATGACGATTGTGCGTGACGCTCTAGGTCCTCTTACCAACACGGTGATCGTTCCTCATTCTGGCTGGGGTGCCGCTCCTCAGAGAGAGGACCACAAACTTAAACTGCACTCATCTGTGGTGCTAAGGAACACAACTGGATGCCTCCGGTACAGTGCTTATATGTTATTTATTAGAACGTGCTTATTTTATTTTATTTTTGGTACTACTACTTAAGTAACCTCAGGGGAGAACTCAACATTGCAGCACACAAATTTGCAACAGACAAATGTATATGCAACAAGCAAGCATATAAAGTAGTCTGATGCCAGATGGAGGTGGGCCCTATTAAGAAAGATGCTTTCATGGAATATAGCCCAATCAAGATCCTAGAAGACATATATAGCAAACATCTATGTTAATCTTTTCAGAAATTGTTTACAAAAAGAACTCAGTGGGTGTGTGCAAAGATCACACTGAGCACCGTATGCAGTGCTGAAGGAAGTGAAAATGTACCCACATGTAACACCACAATAAGTTTCTAGGACTTAATTAAGTCTAATTTTGTGTGTCCAGAATAGGAATAACACTGTCTGGGTTACTAATGTACATTACTCTAACTGGGTTAATGAAAGGAATGGTTAATTAAAGGTTAATAAATGAAATCCTAGAGAAATCCACTGCTGTCTAGAAAGGAGGATACTATTCTTATATGTTTAAGCGTTGCAGACTGCATGGCTGTGGAATAAATCTGTAGTTATACAGTGAAATTATCTCACAGTTAGAAAACAGGAGAATCAGAACGATGGACTGAATGATGTGGCAGGAGTACTCTAGTGAAGCCTGCTGGGTGCAGTCCGGACATGACAGTGAGGTGGCATTATTGCTGTTAGAGGTACAACTACAGTATTTGTTAAATACAGAAGATCACATTTTTTTCCAAAGTGACCAGTGAATGTTCAATAAAAAAAATTAAAATATGTTGTGTAATCAGTTTAGGCAGAATATGGTGTAAAAGCAGACCACATATGAAACGTATACTGAACAAAAATATAAATGCAATACTTTTGTTTTTGCTTCCATTTTTCATGTGCAGAATTCAAAGATCTAAAACTTTCTCTCAAGACTTTTTCTCTCAAATACAGTTCACAAATTTGTCATGCCATGCAAGAAATGGGATATTTTCAGCTTCCAGATGTGAGGCCAGTTGAATGTACTGTAAAATTCTCTGAAACACCTTTGGAGTCTCCTTATGGTAGAGAAATTAACATTTAACTTAATAATTTAATTTACGGAAGCTCTGGTAGACATTTCTGCAGTCAGCGTGCCAATTGCACACTCCCTCAAAACTTGTGACATCCGCTGCATTTGTGCTGGGTGATTTTAGAGTTGCCTTTTATTGTAACCAGCCTAAGGCACACCTGTGCATTAATTAAGATGTCTAATCGGCATCTTGATATACCACACCTGTGATGTGAATGGATTGTTTCAGCAAAGAGAAAAGCTCACTAACAGACAAATTTAGACAAATTTGAGAGAAAATATCTTTTGTGTGGATAGAAAAAGTCTTAGCTCTTTGAGTTCAGCTCTTGAAAAATGAGAGAAAAAACAAAAGTGTTGCTTTGATAATTTTGTTCGCTATATATCATTTAGAACATACTGGAAATTTCAAAGGGTTCGCCATCTTGTTCTTGTGTGTGTGTGTCAGAAACCTGAGTTCAGCTGGTGAAGAGGCACGCAGACAGATGCGATGTTGTGAGGGTCTGATTGACTCATTGCTCTATATCATCAAAATGTGTGTCAACACCTCAGATTTTGACAGCAAGGTAACACACTTCCCATTTTAATAGAATCTTTGGTAAAGCATGTTAGAAACAGTAGGAGTGTTAGCAGAGTGCTTTCTGATGCCTCTCTCCCAGAAGGTGAACTTATTATTTCTAGAATTACTTGCACTTAGTACTTTCACATTCCCATAGGTTTAGACTTAGAGATTGTTGTTATGGCTAACTATTCAAAAGAAAATCCGTGACAGATCTGTCATGTTGTTCCACGTTGTAGATGTAAAGTCAGAGACAGTACCTAATTTGTTGTCATACAGTTTCTCAGAGTGTACAGAATGTTCACTACATCATGCTGGTGGCTGGACATTTTTGGTTGTTGGACCGCATTCAGCAGTGATGGAATCGTGTTTAAGTGCTTCTGTGATTAATCCACTCAGATGTCAGATGTCAGTGCAGTGCTGAGAATGAAATACCACCCAAATAGTACTTGATCTGTCCTTATCCCATGGGGCTCCTGACTATTAGTGAAAAAAGTAAAGGAGACACATATGTATAGTACAGGTGTGTGTGTGTGTGTGTGTGTGTGTGTGTGTGTGTGTGTGTGTGTGTATGTATGTGTATATATATATATATATATGTATGTATGTATGTATATGTATATGTATGTACTGCATATACATATGTCTGTACTGTACAGTACAAAGTGCATCTATATGGTAAATGGAGCTTATAAAATGATTGATTGTGAGTGTAGAAACAACATTATACTGTCAATAGGATATGGTCCTGTAAGTTTTTTTGTTTTATAGTGCGTCTTCTTCTGGTCCACAAAATACTACCTACTTTGGAGCATGCAATCCTTGAACAGTAGCTCAGGAACTAAAAGTGCAGGTATGCAAAAAGGTGTCAAAGTCTTGAAATAGGTTTCTTCTCACTGATCTCTTCATCTCTGTCTTTAGATAGTGGAAAACTGTGTGTGCACTCTGAGAAACTTGTCATATCGTCTGGAGTTGGAGATGCCCCCCTCTCGTCTTATGGGGACTCAGGACCTGGACACTCTCCTCAGCAACGATCCCTCAAACAAGACAGTGGACTACATCTGCTGGGGCTTGAGGAAAAAGAAAAAGAAGAGATCTTGGCAGGATCAGCAAGTAAGCCAATATTAACCTTCATTTCAGCCAGTCTTAATTATTCTATTCAAATCAATTCAACCTTGGCCCCTTTCTTTAGTTATTTAGCTTAATCTCACATTATGCATTATGACTGATTTTTTAAACCTTCAATTAAACTAATTGTATTCAGAGAAAATACACTTTTATAAAGTAATTGTTTTTAACAAATCCTCACTTTTGGTTTCATGGCTATCGTTTATCCGTGGGGTCCGTGTTGTGGACATTAAATCATTTCTGTATAGATAAGGTCATGCATTATGGCCCAATATTCTACCACATGACCCCATTCCTGTCTTCACATAGGCAGACACTGTTGTGTTTCATGGGGTAGCAAAGTTGCGAAGCAGCGAGGGCAGTCGCCTCAGAGCTCCAGCATCCCCAGTTCAATCCCGACCTCAGTCTCCACCTGTGTGGAATTTGCATCTCCTTCCTATGTCTGTTTACTCTGGATGCTCCGGTTTCCTCCCATGCTCCAAAGACATGCTTGCTAAATTAATTGGTATTTCTACAGTGGCCTTAATTCACCCCAAACCACCTAATCATAGGCTTCAACAACAAGCCAGGTGGGTAAAATTAATTAAGTATGATGGCAGAAGGGCCAGACAAACCACCCTGAAATTTGTTGTAGGTGAAACTGAGCACTATTGAGGCTCCAGATTGGAGCCTACTACTGGAGTAAAGGAAGATAAAGAAAAAGCCAGATAAAGCTACTGACATCATATCAAAGTTTTCAAGTGATGATTTTTTTCCCAGTGTTTTACAACATGTTGTTTGGATTCACAGCCCTCTACAGGATAATGCATTTTAGTTTTCACGTTCTTTCAAGTTAATTTAGTCAAATTACCTATAGCAACTGTTATAGGAAATTACTGGCTATAATTTAAAACAGTTCTGATAATTTCGTGTATAAATTGGTGTATATAATTACTCTGCAGTGGAATGGTGTGGGTCCCGTCCCAGGATTCTCAGGAAGTCCAAAAGGAGCAGAGATGCTTTGGCACCCATCAGTTGTGAAGCCGTACCTCACCTTGCTGGCAGAGAGTTCGAACCCAGCCACACTGGAGGGGGCAGCTGGGTCATTACAAAATCTCTCGGCAGGGACCTGGAGGGTGAGATACACTGTACTTCTGTTGCAATATACTGATGCATATTCCAAGTTCATTACACAGTATAGGAAGGCTAGGGGTGCAGGATAATGCAATATTTATGATGACAATACAAACCTATATAATGGCTTTCAGTAGGTCATTGTTTCTGCTTACAACTACCTGGTTCGGAGAACACTGTATGGAGTAATATATATCCGCAGAGGTACCTCAGTAGATTAGATTAGATTAGATTCAACTTTGTCATTGTGCAGAGTACAGGTACACAGCCAATGAAATGCATTTAGCATCTAACCAGAAGTGCAAGATACAGTAATTATTTACTCATTTTTGGGAGTGGGGTGCTTTGTTTTATTTTTTGTGAGTTTTCAGTTAATATTTGAATTAACTGTTTACATGTCGTGTGAGAGACATGGGTGGGGTGAGAGGTATAGTGTATACACCAGGATTGGAGAAATAAAATTGGCTATTGGTAATTATTTCAAATGAAAAGGTGGTTTACAGTGGTCCCTCGCCACTTTGCGGTTTATTTTTCACGGCCTCGGTGCATCGGAAGTTTTTAAAAAATATTAATGTAAAAAATATATATCGCCGATTTTCGCTGTTTCGTGGGTTTTTGTGGAACTCCGCATGTGTAGTACGTGTGATATAGTTAACGTATACATGAGGACGTATCTTCTTTAATGGTGAGTACCCATATAAAATGTTTAAAACTACATATGTAGATTTAAGCGTTTACTGTAAAACATTGTGTAACTGTACACTGTAATGTATGAATTTTTACAAAGGAGTGTTTTAATACTGTATGCAGTATTATATAAAGGTACAATACATGCACAGAACAGTTTGGGAATGGTTACTGTCACAACCACGCTCTGCTCGGCGGACCATACCTGGGCACGTTCACAGCACCTGAATCTTATTCACTCCCCTCATTACACACCGTATATATTCACTCCTCTCTCACACACCAGTTTTTATGTGTCTTGGTTTTTAACATGAGTTATAAGCGCCACTGTTTTTCTATTATCGCTGTACTTACCGTTTCCGACCCATTTTCCTCCTCTCGTTTTTCACTTCTCACGAAACCCTTTTTTGATCCTGTCTGCTGAGTTTTTGAATATTAAAGCCTGTTTTCCGGAACGCTGCGTTTGCCTCTGCCATTTTTTATGCTGCGTTACAGTTATTATGGGAATGGGAAAGGTTTATGTAATGTAAAAGTGTGTGGGAGGGTTTTTAAAAACTTAAAATAGTGTATAAATACAGAAATAAATATAGCGTCCCTACTTCACGGATTTTCGTTTATCACGAGTGGTCCTGGAACGTAACCCCCGCAATAAACGAGCGAACACTGTATTTCTAGTTCTTATATGATAGTTCTATTCTATTGGTGCTGGAATAGTGAGGGCTAATGCATTTGTGTTTTTCATGATTATGAGCCTTACCATTTTGGGGTCATTTTATGTCTTACGTCTTGTATGCTGTGTTTAAGACATGTCTCCCTTGGCGATAAATAGAGTACACTCTCTCTCCCTCTCTCTGTCTCTCTGTCTCTTTCTGTCACTCTCCCTCTCTCTCTATCAATCCACCTATCTATCTAAATCAGAAGAATCACAAGACTTTCCGCTAATACCGGATAGATTTTAATGCAATGAATGTATATTATTAGGTATGCTTATCAGACAGCACATATCATGCAATGCACTGTGTTAGTTAGCTTATGTGTTGAAATCTGCTGTCATATAAAAGTCATATTAGTGTTCTATATAGGAAGTATTGTAGACTTTAGGGAATAGTGAACAGGGGACCATTGTGTTAAGCTCGTAACTTAGGGTTTTTTGCATGGTCAAGCAGCAAAATTCTTCCAGTATCAAAAATCTCATATCATATTAAAATTACTATGACATGTCTTGTTTTATAGTGGGGGTGTAATGGTGCATCATGACATGATGCACGGTGATACAAAAATGTCACAATGTGCATCATAGAGATTAGTCACCAGTTGGTGCAGTCTTACATCATGCCCCATATGTATGTAAAACACATTTAACATTTATTTTAATTGAAGCAGACTAAAAACTTTTTGTTTAAATTGGTGTTCAAGAGAAGTAGACATAATTATAAATAGTTATTCCTCATAAAAAAAAAATCACTATTCAATATACATCATTGCACTCTTTATAGGTAGATCTGTTTTATAATTACAGAACCTCAGGTATCTACTTTAATAGGGAACGTATAGACGTAGATAAATGAATGTAAAAATGAACGATGACCCAGTGGATTTTTTGGTTGTGATAATTATACTCTACACATCAGGTTAAATGCTTGAGCATTAAGTAAAATACTAAATAGCTCTAGCGGAAAAAAAATGGTATTATTAAGGTGCTGTGCTTTATTGAATTTCATTGAGCAATTTTTCTCCCGGTGGTATTACCCCGACAGGCCCTGTACATTTCCCTGTTTGAATCTCACTCTGTCTGTTTTTATTTATATGTGTGGCCAGTTTGCAGCCTATATCCGAGCTGCGGTACGCAAGGAGAAGGGTTTACCCATTCTAGTCGAGTTATTGAGGATGGATAATGATAGAGTGGTCTGTTCAGTGGCTACTGCACTGCGCAACATGGCTTTGGACACCAGGAACAAAGAGCTGATTGGTCAGTTGATTTCTAAATACACATATTATCAGTTAGGTTGCAATTTTTGCTAATATTATCATCTCTTTGCTTTTACCATTGTGGAATAAAAATATTAAAGCACGTGCTTAATTGACTAATACCAAATTGCAATTTTGGTGTAGAAATTCACAGAGTTTGTTTTAAACAGTCTTCAGGAACTGTTCGTGCAAAAGTCTTAGCTTACCATAAGGTTAGGTGTAACATTGTTTTAGCAATGCTATAATGACCATACATAATTATTTGGGAAATGTGTATGTAGTATCAATCAGTCAATCAAAATTTATGTATATAATGCTTTTTATAACAGAGTATTGTCTCAAAGCAGCTTTAAAATCTTATATTATTTAAAAGGCCAATCCCAAGTTGAGCAAGCCTAGGGCGACAGTGAAAAGGAAAAATTCCTGAAAGTAGAAAGAAGAAACCTTGGGAGGACCAAGACTCAAAAAGGGACCCATCCTCCATGGGTGGCCTAGATGTTAATTATGTAAATACTTAAAAGCATATTAAAGTAATAGTAAAATTAAGTAAGTAATACAATTTAAATCAATATTAATATTTAAGTTGGTAATAAACTAAGTAACAAAATAGATTTTAAAATCAGTCCTCAGTGTGAGGTCATTCGAGGCACATCATCTCTTGGTGACTGAGGGAGTTACTGCACTCTGGTGGGACTGGGTTCTGCTGATGAAGAAAAGTAGAGTGATGCTGAGGTGGAGGAACATCCAAGTATGTGGTTCTGGAACTGGTACCGGAACATCTCTTTGGAGAGAAAAAAGAAAATGTAGTTACTTATGGGTCTATTATCAATTACTGATGCCATGTGCAGAATAAAACTCTGGCAGCACTAGCTATAGCAGCATAGATAAAGGGAGAGAAGTTAACACAGTCAAGAATCAACCTGAACCATGCGTCTAGGTTTAGAATAGATGCTGCGAACCGGGCTTTTAGAGTCTTGGGTTCGACTAATAAAACCTCAATTTTATCCAAGTTAAGTAAAAGGAAATTAAATGATACCCAATTTTGTACTTCCTCAACACAATTCTCTATTTACTGATTGTTAGGCCGTTATTTGGATCAGCTGATATGTACAGCTGTGTATCATCTGCGTAGCAGTGAAAATTAATACCATGCTTACAAATAAATAAGGCTAAAGGTAGGATATACAGGGAGAATAACAGTGGGCCAAGCACACACACAAGACCCCTGAGGGACACCGTACTTTACTTTTCAGAGCTTAGAGTGTTGATTAATTACATAAACATACTGGTACCGGTCGCCAGATGGGTTTTAAATCAAGTGACAGTCCCTCAATACCTATAGTGTTTTCTAGCCTATTCATGATCTATAGTGTCAAATGCTGCACTTAAATCTAATAGAACAAGAAAAGAAACACGCCAATTATCTGATGATTAATAGATCATTAAGTACCATAATTAATGCTGTTTCAGTAATGTTATGAGCCTAAATGCTGACTGAAATGTTTTATAAATACTATTACTTTGGAGGTAAGATAGACAGCTTTTTCTAACATTTCGGAGAGGAAAGGTAGATTTGAGATTGGTCTATAATTAGATAGAACACAAGGGTCAAGACTGGCTTTTTTAATCAGGGGTTTAATTACAGCACATTTAAAGGATTTTGGCACATAAACATAGGTAAGGGATGGGTTTATGATAAGTAATGGTTCTATAATACTAGGTAATAATTCTTTGAGTAAATATGTTGAGATTGGATCTAATAAACATGTTACTGACTATTAGTGATCGGGTTCAAAGATTCTAGTTCTGATTTAGGGGTAATTAAACAGAAATCTACACTACTGCTGCATCTGGAAGGTTGCTGAATAGATGGGTGATTAGATGAGCATTGAGTCTTTTGCCTAAAGTTTTCTATTTTATCATTAAAGAAAGTCATGAACTCATTACTGTTCATGCTGAACTTCAGAGTCAGTTTCTGTGATGTTTTAAGTTAATCTGGAAACTGTATTAAATAAAAATAGAAAAAAATTAAAAAGTGTATCTGAAGTAATAGTGCGCTTAGCGCAATAATGAGGGAGTAGATGAATATTATTTGATACATTTAGCTAAAAATCGAAGAGATAGTGATAAAAAAATTTGCTCACTTTGTGGCTAAACATCTATGTTATCTATATCGATACCAAACGTTAATGTTAGATCTAAAGTATGATTACAGCGGTGGGTCGGTCCCAGCACATTCTGAGTAATACTCATGGTTTCTAAAATGGACTCAAAAGCAATTTCAAGTGGATGCTGCTTGTTTTCAAAGTGAATGTTAAAGTCACCTACAATTAGAGCCTTATTTGTTGAAGGTACTAAGCAGGAAAGAAAATTCATGAAGGAATTCTGAGTAAGGACCTGGAGGGCGATAAATAGTGATGAGATGAAAAGAGTATGGTTTAGAATTACCTAATGATGGATCAGTCACATTAGGAATCAGTATTTCAAATGAATTATCCTTATAATAGGATTTAGTACTAACACCTAGATCTTTGTCGAAAATCGTTGCTGCACCTCCTCCACGACCATTAGGACGAGGGCGCTGAACATGACTCTACCCAGGTGGTCGAGGCTTCATTTAAGGCTAAATATTCATCTGGTCTAATCCAGGTTTCAGTAAGACAGAGTGTGTGTAAGTGTTTATCAGTGATTAGTTCATTTATAATCACTGCCTTGTTTGTCAGCAATCTAATGTTAAGTAATTATAACTTAAGCTTAAGATTATTATTTCTAAAGGAGCTATCAGTGTTTATACTAATAAGGTTATTAAAGCATACTTTTTGTGTGCATTTAGGCTTGGGGCAGATGCAGGTAACAAACACAGTTTTAAGAAAGTTAGGTCTGGGTGATGCTGCATGTCTACCAGCAGACAGATGGTTAAACCTGTTGCCTGGCCCCTGCTCTGGATAGTCAGCCCATAACAAATCCTATCATAAGACTATGGGCAATACTAGTAGTACTAGAAACTGAATAAAAATGATTCAGTGGGGTACAGTGGCAAGTGCTTTGTGTGACCACCCTTATAATAATAATTGCAGCATCTGGCAGCTTCTTCAGGAATCCAAGCTGACATTTCTACAGTTTGAAAAAGTTTCAGGAACTATCTTTTTGGTAGAGTCATAGCCAAGAAACAACTTTTCCATAATGTGAGCAGTCATAGGCTAAGATATGCTAAAATTCATAAAGATTGGATTGAAGATCAGTAGAAAGAGTCTTGTGGAGGGATATATCCAAGTTTGAAATTTTTGGGTTCAGTCATATATAGTATATTATATATGGTCATTATACCATTGATAAAACAACTAATCTAATGGTGACCTAAGACTTTTACACAGTACTTTATCTATGTTTTATATAAACAAGATACTATTTTAGTGTTTCACATTTCTTTTACTGTTCAAATACTGTTTTTATCTCTATTAGGAAAGTATGCCATGCCAGACCTGGTAACACGTCTCCCAGGTCATGGGCCCTCCCTACTCTCAGATGAAACAGTAGCAGCCGTGTGCTGTGCACTACATGAGGTCACCAGCAGAAACATGGAAAATGCTCGTGCTCTTGCCCAAGCAGGTGGCATCGATAAGCTGGTCAACATCAGTCGTGGCAGAGGGGAGAGGTGAGGCTGTCAACAGAAATTTCCCACTTCTTTAGTTAACAGCAGTGGCATAGGTTTTGTTTCACCTTGGGGGAGACCCTGCATGTGCTATATTCTGCTTTGTCTCCTGTAGAAGAGGAGAGAAGGAAAGGGAGATAGTTTTGCTTCTTGATTATGTGATTATTTTCTGTAAAAATTAGATGTGGTTTGTAAACAACATAACTAGATTGAACTGCTACATGATTCTTTTTAAAAGAACTCGCTAGAGGGTCTGAAAGTAGTTACATCTGGGAACAAAATAACTAAGTTGGCCACACGGCAGCAGCTGTCAGTGATGGGGGACGCAAGAAAAACGCAAGAAAAGATCTCATGAAACCTTTAATGTTCCTAACTCCGTGCAAGGTGCGGTTCAAGCTGACGAAATTTGAAGAGTCGAGAACCTTGGCGTCGCCTTCATCCAGAAATTTGTCCTTATAGTATTAATTAAGTTAATAATAAAAGGTTCCTTGAAGCAGATTGGAAGAAAATAGACTAATCAAATCTTTGCTTTGATATCAAGAAATCAAGCTTTTCAGTTATAGCTTATTTGAATAGTTCTTTTTTTTGTTTTTGGTTTACTAATTTCAACTTTAACTTTTTTATTTGCTGTTTCTATGTATTTGGTACAGCGCATATAAAAATTATAAGGTATGTGGCACCAACAAGCACAGCGATCAGCATTTGACCTGCTATAAAATGTGCAGGGAAGCTGTCGCTTTACTGTGTTGATTTGCAGTGAGTGCATTCAGAGGAATCTAGTCTTACCAAACCTGCACATGGAGTGCTGGGTCAAGCTGCACACCACGGATTAGCAGCCTGCACTCTAGCTTGGCATAAACTCCACAGGTTTGTGTAATATGTGATGATCCCTATAATATGTGATTATACCACCATCATATTACAATATTTCACAAGTGCCCCTTAAATATGCCGTGGGGTTTAGTTCAGGTGACTGTAGAGGAATGCCATGACTGTCAGGATTTCTGAACTGTTTTGATTTTTATTGCAAAGCATAGAGGTGTGTTTTTGGTCATTATGCTCCTGCACTATGAATTCTTCTCCACAAAAATCCAAAATAGCAATTTCCCTAGTGGTCTCAGAGTTATGGTCCCCATTGTGTATGTAGATGAGCAGGTCTGTGTTAAGGATAATGAGTTTTTACTCTTTTTTTCAGATACTCCATGAAAGTTGTCAAAGCTGCTGCACAGGTACTGAACACGCTGTGGCAGTACAGAGATCTGCGTAACCTCTACAAACAGGTAAGCTGTCCTATCTCTACAAGTTCTCCTAGTTCTAATATCACATCAATCAATAATGATTGCCTGTGTGCTGCAACACATAAGGATGGATGGAACCAAAATCATTTCATTACACCAGTATCGACTCTGGAGCGAGACCGATACCGATCCCAACCGACGCTTCCAACAAGCAACTTACAGATGTCACCTGTTATCCAGTCAGGTATAGAGCAGTGTTCCATATCTTCTATGTGCAGAATGGACATTGTGTAAAGTGTTACGTTTGAGTTCAAGGTTAGTTTTTTTTAAATTATTATTATGGATTGTTGTCCTTGTCAGGTGGCAGTGCCACTTCCTCTCCGGCTATGCTGGGAATAAGAGAGCATCGGTTAAGTAAACGGAGGGCTCAGTCTTCTATGCAACTTCATAACTATTATGGAGACACCAACAGAAATAAAACGTTGTATACAGGTAAGCTTTAGGAGTCCAACCTCATCATTAAAATGGAATGGAGACATTTCAGACTGTTATATTGTGAAACTACTGCTAAGGAAACAAGATGATACAGTGACTCTGTTTATTTATTTTCACTATTATATTTATATTCTTTACTTTATACATACTTATCCTAATATACTGCTGACAAAAATTAGGGAATGTTTCAAAATGTTGTGATTATATTTTGTAACATATTCTCTCCATTTTGTCTTTGATTTGTTTAAGCTTCTTTTTAAACAATTACTTCAAATTCATTAATTGTGCAACTTATTAAAATTTTCAAACATACAGTGGGGAAAATAAGTATTCGATGCAAGTTTTGCAAGTTTTCCCACTTCCAAACAATGGAGAGGTCTGTAATTTGTAAACTTCAACTGTGAGAAACATAAGGTCTCAGAACTCAGCATCTTGATCTTATTGTCAGAATTTAGCTATGCCATCCTTTTATATTGCATTGCCCTAAAGGTAGGTATCTAAAACTCAATCAAAGAAACGAGACAGAAATATTAGACATTTTTATTGATATGTTGTGGAAAATGATCCAGTGTTTCCTTTATGTGAGCTATATTTTTTTATTTTAGGGTCAGGAAAGCATTCAGCCTATTTCATAAGCTCCTATCCCTCCCCTTCCCATGAGGAACCCCACAAGCAACAGGTAAGCATCTTACACTTGATACAGGTCTCTAAAGAAGCTACAGGTCAAGTGTGTAGTGATTGAAGAATAGTGCTGAGTGATATGAAAGCATTGTAATAAATTGTCAAAATGTACCTTTGAGCCTGGGTATGAAAACAATCCTACCCAGAGCATGCTTATATATGTAACGAAGCGGACCAAGTAGACGGAGACAGATGCAGCTTGTGTAGAAACCAGGATTTATTGGTACAAACGGCGGGCAAAAACAGGGTCAGACACCCCAGGAACAAAACCAGGGAGGCAAAACGAGAACCAGAAAGGCGAGACGAAAGAGGAGTCGAGGCACGGTAAGTCAAACGATAACGGGTAGATAATGGAACGCTTCAGAAACAAGGTAGGGACCAATGGACTTAGCGAAGTGGCTGTGGCGGGGGTGTGAATAAACAGGGAGAAACAAAATTAAAACCAGGTGTGTCTAATGAGCTGTAATCAGAACTCGAGTGACGGTGCACTTGTGATGGGACAGGTTTGGTCGCTGGAACCGCCCGAGGGTGTGACAATATAGGTATGCATATAGTGGTCGAAATGAGATTAAGGATTAACTACAATTAGTTTGTAGTTCATTTTACATTACTTAACATTCATTACACATTGTATATATTAATGAATAGTATGCCATTATGTATTTTATAAACTATAACATTACGGACTGTAGTCCTTTTGTTTCTCTAATTCCTTCCTTAGTCCCCTTTACCCCGCACATGACTGCCAGTGATAAGGTCCTGTTTGGGTGGTGGATCAATTTTCAGCACTGCATTGAGAGTAATGTGGTGGTGGTGTGTTAGTGTGTGTTGTGCTGGTAAAATTGGATCCGATACAGCAGTGCTGGTGGAGATTTAAAACAATATTCACATACACCTTATTGCTCCACCTTGTCTGTGTAAAGTCAGCGACATCAGCTGATCTGTTGCTGCACAGTTTGTGCTAGTAATCTTCTAATCGTTCATCAGTGCCGACAGGACAATTAGAGTACTGTGTAAAGGGGACTAACCAGGTATGCAGTAACCACTAAAACTTCAATAAAGAATAAGCAGAACACACACTGAAAATACAGAATGCCTAGTCTTGTATAGCACCATTCTAAACTCCAAGAATTCTTGATAGCCAAAGTTGAATGGATGTGTGCCTCATATCCACGTGTTTTACCTGTATGTGTATTTCCCTAAAGCAGAATCAACTGTTCTACTCAGATGACCCAAATCATAGGGGCTATGACACTTACGGAATGTACCTAGCATCTCCTGTTGGCTATGATGACCCATACCTGGACGAACCTCAGCAGTACCCCGTGGTGAGCGAGAGGCAGGCACTCAAGCGCAACACTAACTATGTGGACTTCTACTCCACCACACGCAGGCCTTCCTACCGTGCTCATACCTACCCTGCCTCTCCAGACTCATGGGTGTAGTCACGGGAGTGGGTGTATGTGTGCACATCTGTGTGTTCATCTGAGTATATAGGTGCATGTCTGTTCTCTGACTCTTGCTGGTTGAAGGCCTGCGTGGTGGATTACAAGGGCCTACCTGTTAGTTGCAAGAAGCTGCCACAGAATTTGTCAATTACACAATTATGCGTTGCTGTCGAAGGTCCATTTTCATCTCAAGGACTGTGGCTCCTGCAACTGAACTGTTTCTCTGTGTGTGACTGTGTGTCAGACTAAAATAACCCATGATATAGCCTGTGTATGCGAGCACTGTATGTGTTTTAATGATTGCGTGCGCCTTTGTTGTAAATTGGGAATGGAAGAGTAATATATAACAGTCCTATTTATGTGAGCCAAAGAATGACAGATTTTTTTGGTTCTGCATCTATGTGGCACCTTTACGGGAGCGAATCGTGTTTTGATGTACACTGTACATTCGAACGTTTTCAATGGCATGTCAAAAGAATGAGCAAGACATTAGACCCATATAAACGATGTAGTTCAGTTATGTTAGGTGCAATTTTGATGATGATCTCAAATCTGTGGAAGAGAAAAGATCTAATAATGTACTGTGCAATGGTCCCCTTTGTCCAGTTTCATCGGTGTAATTACTGTTCAGATTAGCGTGTGCCACGGAAATGTGTATGGATCTGTCGGTTTACTGTAAAACGTGTGATACGTGCACTGTCGCACTACACCTGTGCCATGTTACATAGCTATGTAGAGCAGAATTAGAGACGTTATGGAGACAATGTATTATAAGACTATCACAAATAAAGATGAACATTTGTTTTTGTAGGCGTACTTTTTTGCCATCTCCCTTTACAACTTTATACATCAATCAGTCTATGAATTTTGCGGTACTATTTTAGCATTAGTAAGTTGCAATTCAGAATATGATGCCTATTTTCACCTCGCTTTTTCCTAATCAGGGTCATGGGAGCTGTGGCGCCTATCCCTAGGGAATACTGGTCTCTACTAACTACTAACCAGCCCTGTACTGGAGGCATCCAGTTCAGGGTACACATACGTCTGCATCCTATGTTTTGCAAGAACAAGTGCCGAGATGGCATTGATCTTGAAAAGCAGGGTTAAAACTAATTTTGTGATTTGAAATGCTGGTGAAAATATCAACTTATAATCTTTTAAAGTCCTGATTAAAGAGCACTTTTGGATAAAAGCTCCTAAAATGATTCATTGTTCAAGTCCATCGTAAAGCAGATTGATAATGTCTAACAAGCATCACTATCTGGAAACCCATCTATATAAATATTATTCTCTACTGTTTAATGAAGAGCAATGAATGTGCCAGCTCATGGATCCCATGGGGTAAAACCAACAGTAAAACCACCTATCCAGCAGTCGAGAAAAAATATTTACATGAGATTTTAGCCTCTGAATATAAAAACTGATTGAGAAAAGAGAAGTCATTAGGAAACAAGTATTACTTGTATGATTACAAACATATTACCTACTAAATAGACATATTCAGATGTGCTGTCTGAATTCTACAGGTAACATGCATTTTTGGGTGATATATGACATGATGTGTTAGAAAGGTTGCAGAGCTGTTAACAATTTATTCAGTTAAACAAATGGAAAGACAACTCCAGTAGTAATGTAAAGTACTCTGCTGTAAACAGCAGTTCCTGGGTGTTTAGGTCCAAATCTTGAGTGCAACCTGCAGCATGAATCTTGGCTGATGGACCCTGTCCAGAATGTCTGCATCCAATAAGATACAATTTAGGCCACAGACCCTACCCTGTGACTCTGACCAGAATAAGTTGAAGTAAAACAAGTGCTTTTGTGATAATTTAGGTTAATCGTTAACAGCAATGCTGAAATTACCATATTTCTATAAAGTAGCTAAAGCAGTATTGATGTAGTTGATCCTAAAAAGATGCTCAGAGTAAAGGACTGTTGTGACCACACTGAGCACTTCTAGCTGTAGATATTGAGCCTTGGTGTGGTAAAGTTTCCATAAGGAAATGTCAAGGATTGTAAAACTGCATTTATATAACTCAAACCATTGATGTTCGAGCATGATTCCTCCTTATTTTTTTTTATAAAACACATGGCCTGGCAAATGGTCACCTGGATTAACAAACGCAAACTGTGAGGGATTGAGAAAATTCCAACAATACCCACACAGAGGCAGTAGAGAGTAAAAAGTAAAGTAATTTGTTTCATCCCCTCAGGTCTTTTGAAATTAAAGTGTAATGTGCTTAATAATGTGCTGAAAACATAATTAGGAACTGGGTTATTAGTCATATATGGGCTTTGTTGAAAGATTTGTTGACTAAGAATGTTCCTGTTTTAAGTTGGTAAAATTGTAGCTTGTTATAATAGCTGACATTATTTGGGTGCAGAATGTTCACTGGCTTGGTAGTGACTGTATAGACTGTATTGCTTATATAGTAGCACTACAGTCTATACAGTCACTACCAAGCCAGTGAACATTCTGTACTACAGTAGTGCTTTAAACACTTTCCTTTTGTTGCAAGGTACAGAGTAGTCCAATACAAAAAAAATCCAACCATTCAGCCTTGTCCAGTTAAGATCTGACACTACTGAAGAGTTTTAGGGTTAAATAAATTGTGCCTTGTAAAATGTAGCTTGGAGAATGTAAGTAAAATTGTCAGTATGGCATATGGCAGTGATATATATTTATATAGTTGCTCCAGCAGCACTGCTGTGTCTGTTCAACTCATAGCAGAACAAAACACTCTTAACACATCAACACAGCATTTTTTAGAATGACCCACCATGCAAACAGTAGTTGATCTTTAGTGTGCCTTCACAGAACAGAGCTAACAAGGAGCTAACAAAGTATGTGGGGTGTACCTAATAAAGTTATTGTGAGTTTATATACAGTAGTTTTGTGTCAGCAATGGTAAATTTACCTAATTACCTTAACTCGTGGACGTTAAGGGCAGCACGGTAGCTCGGTGGGTAGCATCGCAGCCTCACAGCAAGAAAGTTCTGGGTTCAATCCCAGGGTAGAGCAGCCTGGGCTCTTTCTGTGTGGAGTCTTCATGTCCTCTCCGTGTCTGCGTGGGTTTACACAAGTACTCTGGTTTCCTCCCTCAGTCCAAAGACATGCGTGCTAGGTTATTTGATCACTCTAAATTGACATTGATTCCAGGACATGATAGCCTTCCTGCCTAGCCAAATGGGTGGTGTTAAATAATGGATACAAAACCACTGCAATGGTCAAGGTGAAGGTGAACATTCATGAATCGTCTTATCCTTATCAAGGTCAGTGCCTAGGCGGTGGCACAGGGCACAAGGGAAGGAACAACCCTAGATCAATATATTGTAGGGCCAACACACTTTGGAGACACCAATTAACCCAACAGTCGTGACTTGAAACAGGAGTACACGCACGCGGACACCGTGCACAGACTCGAAGTCTCGAGCTCAGAGTAAATATTTAGAATAATTTCAATTTCAGACAAATTCTTCACGGTTCTCGCCCCTCGGAACGTAGCTGGAGGTGTGTCTCGGGTCTGCACGTGCTGGGTGGAGGGGAGGGGAGGAGGGCTAACAGGCGTTTACTCACTCTGTAAGTGTGCAGGCAGGCTGGAGTTAACGGCGTTCCGTCCGCACAACAAGTAAGCGCCGTCTCTTCTACTTTCTTAACAAATAACATGTTGAAGAACATTTACGGAGTGAACATTACGGTCTGGATAGTCTTTTAAATGGACCTTGTTTTCTGTTTATAGGCGAGCTAACGGTTCAGGGTAACGCCGGAGTTAACTTATTTTTAGTAGTTAATGGATAAAGGTAATCATTTAAATGTATTGAACTGTATGCCAGTGTTTTTCATCTAGTTAGTTACAGCAATTTTGATTGAGTTCCATGGCAAATGTTGCTCTCGTATCCTAGAGTTGTACGGTATGGTTCTCAACATTTAGGCTGCACCGCTACTGTTTCAAACAGCTGTATTTACCCATATATAAACAAATATTATTCACGAAACTGTAACGTTTTCAAACCACGTGTTCAGTAAAACAATCTTTGAATGAATCTTTGCAGAACGGCTGCCTGATCCCACCTTTGCTGTAAGGACGGCGTTTATTTAGTATGTAATGCAACGTGCGTATTGTATTCAATTTGTCAAAATACAGAATAGAAGCATTTTCATGCGTATTCTCGAACTTTGGCAGCCCACATCCCAGGTACACCTGTTCAACTGCTCATTCATGCAAATATCAAGTTCAAGGCCTGCATCAGAATGGGGAAGAAAGATGATTTAGGTGACTTTTAATGTTATGGTGGCACCATCTGACAACAGAAAGAATGGAATTTGTCAGCAATATTGCCTATACAACTTCTACACTGTTTCAAACAAACTATTGCTACAGTGGCTATATTTTTCAATGTGATTAAGAAGTCAATACAGTTGATTTGATCATTTCTATTATCCATTCGCTTACATCAGTCATAAATATAGGCTTTGTAATTAAGAGTATTGCTATTCTCAGCCAAAGTTCAGTAAGAAATATCATGACTTCACTTATAAGGTATTTTCATGTTTAATATCAAAACCGTAATACTTATCACCACAAACTTGAATGTTCTTTAATATTATGGCTTTATATGCCATATATTGTATTTATTGCTTCCAGATGAGGATATACTACAGAAATACTACAATTAGTATCACAATACAGTGGATTAATTTTTTTCAGTGACATTATTTACTGAAATGGAAAAAAATGATGTTATGAATGAACAATCCAAATCTAAACACAGTGTATTCAAACATATAAAGATGGTGGAGGAGTGTGAAGAGGTGGGAGCTTCAAATATGTTTTTTAAGCTATGCCTTCATTGACTACCTGTAATCAATAACAACTGAACTTGTCAGACAGATTTTTTTCCTGAAAGTCCCTGAATAATCAAACTTATCCAATGAGTAGCTGTTCAACTTTACCTGTCTTGACCCAGTGTCTTTGTCACTTAAATCACCCCAAAAACTTGTGTTAGGAGTTCCTGAAGTTTCTTGATAATTTTCATTTTTTTTGCCCTCTTTGTCTTTAATGAGCTGCATTCCCCATCTCTCTCTGTCTCTCTCTCTGCTTTCTTCATTTTTTGTCACTTGATCTCCAATCACTGGCACTCCTTCTGCAAGATCATTTAAATTTTTCATAAATCATATCATATCATATCATATCATATCATATCATATCATATTATTTAATAGTATATTAAATTTAAAAACGCACATTTATTTTGACCACTAACCTTGCTCCTTTCAGTCTGCTGGTATTAAAATACTTAAAAATGTAACTATCCCAAAGTACACTCATAAGTACATTTTAATCTGTAGGGTTATAATTTAAAATTCATGATTGTTTCAAAACACAGTTTACTTGTAATCACATCTGTTGCCGCAACAAACGTGTTTATGATAAAAGCTTCACTCATTACAATGGTCAATTAAGACATTGCTTCCTGAATACTTTGGGGTATGTTCTATGGATTCAGGGCTGCTGATCACAAAAATCACATAAAGGTTCTTCCTGTCAGATTCTGTTTTGTGGAGGTAAGGAATGCTTGGGCATGGGTCAGGTAATGTGAAGTAGAACCAAGACATCTGGGCATCTCACATTTGTCTGCTCCCTGCTAGAAGCATGTCCCTATGAATGGAGACCCTAGGGTAGACCCAGGATCTGGATTATATCTCACACTTAATGCAAAGAGGAGGTGGCATGAGTGCTGGTATTATGCAAGTCTGGACTGACCTTCTCTGCCTGTCGTCACCATAAACCTCACCAGGAAAGTAAAGTGAGGCAAAGAAAACATGGTTTAATCATTAAAAAAGCTTGGTGGGTAATGTGGTCTAGTGTACTTATGTGTTCTGTACTACCAGTCTTAATTACTCATGATGCCAGCTGTCAACATGCCATAATGACTTCTTGAGTTTAGTTAAGCATAAAGCAGGTCTGCCCTTGCAATTAATAATCTACAGCTTTTTAAAATCACAGCCAGATCTAATTGTGTTTTGCCATTTGGTAACGACTAGCCCTATTTCCAGGGCTTGGTATAAACTTTCCAAGAATGTTTATATTTAGAGCTACTATTGTTATAATTATTAGTTATAGTTAAAACAGAGGGATGTTGCAGAGCAGACAGTTGAGTCTGTGCACTTGTAAAAACAACTGTAACCTTTATTTATACAGACAGACATACAGAAGTATGTTCCTGCTGATCTATGGGGAGAACATTTGGTATTAGGAGTGTACTCTTGTATAAGACCATTAGTTTTCAGATTGATGCTCTAAAGATATTTAGGACAAATTATCCAT
The DNA here is from genome assembly GCA_034779995.1 of Parotocinclus haroldoi. Classification (NCBI taxonomy): domain Eukaryota; kingdom Metazoa; phylum Chordata; class Actinopteri; order Siluriformes; family Loricariidae; genus Parotocinclus; species Parotocinclus haroldoi. Next base: position 9,289 of record JAUZST010029606.1, on the reverse strand, counting down.
ATAAGGAAACAAGGTCATTTTCCCCAAGGTTTCAGCCATAAAACCTATTTAGAAGACTGTCCTCATTTTTCACTCAGTGGAACAGCGCCACCACTGAATGGGGCTCATCTTAGCTGTTGCGGTCCTGGCTAGAGAAGCCAGCATTACTGTCTGGTATTTTATTGCTTTCCTGTCTGTAACATTCAGTGACTTGGGTTGTTGATGTCATCCTGTCTATGCATATGTTTGAGTGAGAAAAATGTAAACTAAACCATATATACTGATTTTATTTGGCTTGGTTAGGCCATATTTTGATGGGTTTTGATAGAATCAACAGTACCATGTGTATTTTTTTAAAATATTATACTCAAAATCAGGGAAAAATAATGACTGAATGATATTCTGGTGAATAATACACCCAGGACAGGGTTCAAATATAAAGAATGTGCTTTGGGTTAGTCTTAAACACATCGTTTTGAGATACATGGAGAACCCAAAATGCTGGGTAACTAGAATAACCCACAAAATGGCTGAATCTAAGTCAGTGGTAATTTATACCCTCTTTGCTGAGTTATTTAGTCTATTTAGTACATCAGATCAAGAATAGGGATTTCTGAACACTCTCTGGTAATGTGATGAAGATGAAAACCACGAAGATGAAAATGAAAATCATGAAGATGAAAATGAAAATCATGAAGATGAAAATGTAAATTTTTGAAGAATATAATTATTGGTGGACTGTTTTGTTATTTTGATATGTAAAGGTAAGGATGGATAGGTAAGGATGAGGAAGGGTCGTGGTCAGGTAGGTACATATGAGCAACTTCAAATCCTGCAGCCAGGCTGCTGAGCAGGCAGATTAGAAGCAGCCAGGTGTTTAAACAAATAAGGAGCGATGTGTCTAAACTGGATAATGAGCAGATACCAGAAATATAAGTACTGTGCTCATAAGCACTATGAGTAAAGCTTTGCAAGTAAATTGGTGAAACAGAGGGCTTAAATAGAAACTCAAATTAATAGACGATCAGGGATCAGCTGTAGACACAATGTACTTTTTCAGGGTCAGGAGATGTACTTCTTGCTGGATGGACAATGCTGAGGAGTATAGGCCCTGTGGATCTATCCATTCTCCATTGAACTGTCAGCTTATAGCATGCATTAAACAAGAGTTTGGGTAATGGGGATGGGTTTGGAAACACTGGAAACAGTATTTGGCATAGCACAGATATTCCAGATTAATGTGATCCATGAAGGTTATTTGCTGGCAACTCCCGGTTGCTGATACTGAAGGATACCAATTCCATACATCAAGCCTGATGTCAAGTAACATCCAGATGAACCAGGGCAGGTGTGCATGAAAAAGCATCTTTCTGATTCTGGAACGACAGCTTATCTAGGTCTGAAGGGTCTGCCTTTTAGGTAAACAGTGGAGTGCACACAATGTGTTTTCAGGTTGGCAGTGATGGGAATCCCCCCAAAATGTTGCACCTCTTTGATAGTATTGTTCAGTGGCCAAAATAAAACAATTATTGTTTATGGCAGTGCTTGTGTGACTCATAAACATAAAATAATCTCAACAAAATAGGAATAAAAAATTGTACCAACATGCCATGTTGCATGGCAAAAGCCTGAGAGCATGTTGAAGAGACCAAAATGCTTGACAAGACATTAATGTGTCCCTTGGTCGTCATGAAGGCAAGCTTCCATTTGTTCCCCTGCTGAATTATTTGCATAAGAAAACAACGTTCATGTTTTCCAAAAACCATTTGAAATGTGGATTCGTCAGACCATGGGAAACTTTTCCACATAGCATCTGTCCTTCTCAGATGAGCCCAGGCCCAGAGAAGTGGTGTTTCTGGATGTTGTTTGATATTTGGCTTTCGCTTTGCATGGTAGAGTTTTAACTTTCACTTGTAGAGGGAGTGATGAACTGTGTTCACTGACAATGGTTTGCTGATGTGTTCCTGAGACGATGTGGTAATGTCACAGAATGATCTCGGTTTTTAATGCACCTTTCAGGGATGCTCCCTCTATACCCAATCATACTGTTCACCTGTGGAATGTTCCAAACAGGTGTTTTAGAGCATTCAACTTCTTTAAGAAGAGGAATCTAACAGCCACTGGAGAGACTGAGGGGCAAATGATCCTGTGAAGGTTCAGGCTTGAGAGAGGGCAAACCCCTTCCCAAACAAAGCCAGAGGCAAACAATGCTCAAACAATATGTGCTGCAGAGAGACTGAAGAGAGAGGTTATGAAATTACGGGAGGCTGTTATGAGTTGGGTGTTAGGATCCAAGTATGCAGGATAGACCGATTCCCACGGCGTATAATAACAATGGGGAAATAATATATATATTAACTATAAAAAAGAATAAAGAGGGAGAAAAAACCCTAAATAATAAAAGGAACTAAAAAGGGAGAAAAGTGTGCAGCTGTGTTGCGTGCATAAAAACACCAACTTCCCCAGCTGGCCAGGGTGTAACTAATTTGCGAAAACGCCGCAGCGCCAGGGGGCAAGCATAAGCTCGTATGCACACATAGCAAGAAGAAGCCAGCCGGGATGCGTCCCATTTCGAGAGCGCAACCGCTTGAAAGGTGGCGAGAACAGAATGAGCGTGAGCTCAAATGTGCGAGGAGTGCACAGCAAAAACCGAGCCGTGGCACGTCTAGATTGGAGCGTGCAGTTCGAGCAAGCGGGTGCGGAACGGGAAACCCTCAATCTATCCCTGACGCTAGATTACCTCGTGGGTTTCCCCCCATACTCAATAGTGCCCTTCGGCACTAATAGCCCCAGGAGGTTACAAACTGACCATACTGACGAGCAAACGTCCAGTGTGTCACGATGTGTGTGTGGTTGGGTGTGCAAATGGAATCAGACGACCTGGTGGAGAACACCTTAACACGCCTTAAGCCGCACTTAAGTAGAGAGAAAGGCAGGTGCTTGTCATCAGGTCATAAATCAAGTACCGAATATAAACTGCCTCGCCGATAGCTCTGTAATAGCGAGTACGGTAGAACAGAGGCTAGTTTTCTTTCTCTTTTATTATTTTCAGTCCACCCTTGTTTGAGTCCACAAGTGTGGGACCCAAGGACATAGAAGGCTGACTGTACAATCTAGCAGTCTACTTAGAGACCCAATGAATTTTAAGAAAGCATAACATACATGCATGCAGTGGTATCTCGGTGCAGAAACACTTGTGGTGGATCCAGAAGCCACAGAGTGCTGGATTCAAGAAATGCTATCACTAGTCTTTGATAGGTCTTCGTGTTAACAAAAGTACCATAGGTTCAATGCTTTCTCCATCTAGTATTTTGCCTTCTTGAATTTCTCCATGTTTACTGTTCTGAGAATCTTCTCATTTTCTCATGACCAAGCTCCACATGAATCGTGGTTTGTTGTTTTCTGCTAGTTAGATGCATCTATAAGATGCATTTACACTTCCCAAACCTTATCCAGAAGTGTTTTATGCAGTCAGATGAATCTGATATAAATGCATCTTGGGAGCATTTCCAAAGGTTTAATGTGGCTTAACCCTATCCAGAAACAATTCTGATACTCAAGACACATGAAACAACCAGTTTTTAAATGGGGTCTTTGACTACTATCTGATTCCTATTTGTTGTAATCATTCTGTAATACACAGGCTTAAGAACTTGAGAAGGCACATCTTACAAAATTGCTTCCGCTATTGAGAAAGCTTTTCTGCTTTTGTGTCATTTTCTATTTTCTGCCCTGTGCCATCTGATTAACCATCAAATTAAGCTTGAATTTATGCGTTCTGTTTTGTCCTAGGGAAACGTATAATTACCAGAAACTTCAACTTAGGTTGATATTAAAAGTTTAGTGCAGTGGTGGTCAGACCATAGTTTTCCAACTGCTTGGTGTTTGGCTCTGCTTGCAAATACACTAAAAGTCTCAATACAGTTTTCTCTAGTCTTTAATTTTATACAGGGTACTGCATGAACCCTGTTTTTAGGCTCTTTTAGGAAAAGCAGTTCTGTTTGACATCAGACATCAGTCTCCTTTATCTTGACTGACCATGTTAAATGAACCAGTTAAAAGCCGGAGTCACATGAATATATTGAGTTGTCCCTGTGACATTTTTGGTTTTCAACAGAATTGATATTGACTCAGCATTAGTGGGCATTTGTTGTAGCAGTGTTAATTAGGTTAGTCTACATCTGGAATTAATCATGAAATGTCAAATGCTCTCAAAGCTCCCACAAACACCTACTATTTCCATGTGCTTTTCATATAGATTATATGGATATATGGTCTTATTTTTAATCCAAGATAAAAAGATTGTTACATCATACATTTTGTAAACCTTATACAGCTGGGCTTTGGGTAAGCCACAGTGAATTGTAATTGCTGTCATGCAATAATTACATTCCCAGTTTCTCATGTTGCCCCTTGTTTTCAGTTACAGCTTTATTAAAAATTGTCTTATCACACCAAATTCAACAATCTTTGTTTTATGCAATATGACATGCAGTAATTTATTGGGAGTGGTTGCATTTGTCAAGTAGCATATGGGTGTATGGGAGATATGGGTGTATTGTTCTTATTCATACTTTGATCAATCAGTCAAAACATTAATACCTTGCACAGACTAACTTGCAAATAACGTTAATCACGTTGGTAAATATGTACATGGTAAATTACGAGATATATTAAATGGAAGTACTCATTGAGAATGGGTTTTAAAAAACATTTTATTGAAAATAAATTTTAGCAGTAAAGCCCTGAGCAAGCCCCTTGAACAAGGGACAAATCGTAATGACCAGACGACTTGGTTGTACCATCTTCTAGACAACAAGCCTTGTGGCATGCTTGTGGTAACATATGATAAGGGTTCATATGTGATGCCATTCCACATTTTAGGGCATGTTTATTGCTCAGGCACCATGCCAAGTGCTACAGAGAGTCTGACTACCAAATTAAAGGTAATAAATACAGATGGCCAAATGAAAACCATGTAGTTCTTTCTAATGTAGTTCTGAAAAATTAGTTTATTTTTGTTTCAGTAATTTTTAACTTTAGTTCTACTATGGTGTTAAATGTGCAGGTGCTCTGCTATCACAATTGATCGTGTCTGATACTTTTTCTTCAGTTCCCAACAAGTTCAGAATTATTAAAGTCATTATATACACTTGCACGAAATGAAAAATGTATTAACCAATTATGGAATATTATTAATGTTTGAAATACCAATATCTTTTAACGAACATCTTTATTTCCCTGACCTTGCATAATGAGCAGAACAATAAAATATTGATTATGAGTAGGTATGCTATGCCTGAGAAATAAATGCATTGTTCATAACAAATTGCATACATTGCATAATATATTCTACTGAACTGACATTCTTTATAACTGAGTAGAGTAAAAGCAGCAGTGCCATTAGTGCAAAAATAAGCACCAAACATATAACAAAAGTATGTTATAAAAGTATATTATATTTACAGGTTAAATATTTTAACAGCTAAAATTTTTAAAAAAAGAAAGTGCATAAAGTGTAATGTCATCAGGCCTGCTCTCCCTAATTTTGTATAACTCAAATATTTAAAAGAAAGTGCTGTAATTCAGTGTTTACAGTTAAATATTGCAGCTGAAATTCGTAAACGCATACAAAGACAAAGAAAAATACCTATAATGCCATCACTTAAACAAAATATTAAGAAAAAAACATTCTCCAAACCCCTCCACCCAAAAAAAGAGAAATGTGCCCATACATCAGCTCTTCTTTTTCTTCCTGCTGACATTGTCTATATAACTGAAGTTAAATCATGAATAACAACAGTTCACAAAGCTATGGTCTTCCAAATTTGTGCGTTTGATTGGATAGCTACCCGGCTTATCCCGCCTCTCCATATATTTCGAAGTAGTTATGATTGGATATTTTCCTAGCTTGTTAACAAAGCTAATTCATTTCTGATTGGATGTCGCTTATGCTTGTTTTTATTTGTTGACGAAAGTGTCAATTAATTTAATCATAGTTTTAATCGTTATAAGTAGTTTTTGTTAAGTTATCGTTTCGTATGAAGAAAAGGTTCGTTGACGAAAACTATAATGAAAATAGATCGGCAACGAAATTAACACTAATTTGATCAATTCTGATTTTGATTTCAATTCTGCTTATCGATTTCAGGTCTTATCAATTCCAAGTATAGATACCAAAATGTTGTCAATATATTCTTGTGTCTTAATGTGGCTTGGAAATAAGTAATCTGGACTGCTGAAATGACAAAGGGAAAGTACTGCTGTACTGCTGAAATAACAAAGGGAAAATAATAATTATTATGTTGAGCTTTTTACTCATAATAGGATTAAATGTTTAAAGTAAAAATGTACTTTTCTTTTGGATCACAGGTTTGTCATTTCGGCAGAAGAGAGTACTTTTGACCAGTAATTATTGAGAGAAATGTTTTTTGAAGGTCATTGTTTTAAAACATTAAGCCACATCACAACTGTGGTCAAGCCAGGTGCTGTGCAAAGAGAAACTTACGTATTTTTACATATACATACATATATATGTACATATGCATATAAGTTTCAAATCATTCCTGTATAAATATATTCCTGCTCCCTACTGGTTGATGCCAATCCCAGGCTGAATTTAATTCATTTTGTGAGTCTACTGGTTGACTTTTTCTTTTTGTTTTAAAGTTTATAGTGTTTATTCCTACACAAATGATTCTGATTCTAATTCTGACTTGTGTGTTGTGTTGAGTAATTTGTACCGGTACTGTCTGTTTCATCTAGGTCTGTGTTCTACCAGGGGCTTTAACAGACCAGAAGTACCTCTATTACACACTGATTTCTGTTACTAAAAACTAAATTTGAACATATTATTAAATTAAATTTTTTCTGTTAACTTTTTGTTCGTGAAAAGCCCCCAAATTAAATACATTTATAGCACACGTATTAATGTATATTAAAAAAAAAAAACAAACACAAATAATGAAAATTGCTGACTGTTTTTCAAGTTAGTGTAACTTTTACGATTAGAGAAGTACCGTTCATAGGTCATACTTTCCATATTAATTGTCACCACAATTAATTAATGCAATACCTTTATATCCTGATTTGACCTGCACACCCTGCTCCTGCAAAGTGAGTCTACACAAACATACAGGAAATAGTGCAGGATGTAACCATGCACGGCAAGCATGGATGGTCATGTTATGATGCCTTCCAAAGCTATGCCTCTTGAGGGGCAGGATGTGGTCTTTTTAAAATGCAATTAGTATCAGACCCAGCTAGCTGATTTTAAACACCATGTCCCATTTTAAAGGGAAGATGGAATGGATTAGGATTGTTGTTTAGGCAGGTGGTAACTAATCAATGCCATAAAGTTTATTTCAAAAACTGTGGTTACTCAATAGGCTTAGAACGCGCTTTGTTGTTTTCTAAAATGCTTTTGCACACATGGAGGCTTTCAAATGTTTGTAAGCCATTTCAACAATTTACAGCCTGTAACTATAGCTATCCCTTTGTTTGTGTTGTAAAGCAATCGCAGTTGCTTCTAACTGCTACAGTTCTGGGACTGTACGGTGAAGGATTGTACATAGACCAGGGTCCTTTGCCTGGATGAAAGTGTTCATTATGAGAGCCTTAAACCCCAAACCACTGGTCTGTAACATGCAATTTTAATAATTCCTCACTTATTTGTTCATGAGCCTATTCATAATTTTTCCAGATTTTTTTCCCGATTTGGGACACGCCCCGACACGGCTCTTACTCACGCCTGTCGCACTTTCGAGCTCACGCTCGCCCCCTAGCGCTTGATTTGGGACACGTGCCGAAGCAGCTTATTTCTTTCTATATCTTGGAGATCCTTTTCCTCTACCTTTTTGGTTCTTCACATTTTTTGTTCCCTACGTCATCCCCTGTCCCTGCATCCTTGGGTCCTCTATTTGTTTCATAACAGTGAGTTGTCATTTTAGATACTTGCTCATTACTGATAGAAGATCCAGTGCAATTCTACACATCTACTTCACTTGTCCTGATTAATTACTTTTATTTTCACAGGACCAGAGTCAATCTAAAAAAGCAGAGCTGGACAGTTTCTCATCATGCTTAAACCCACACAAAAGAATGGACAAGACAGAGGAAGAAGAGGGAGGAACAAGGATGGAGGTAAGAAAAAATGTCATTTACCTTACACATCCACAATTGAACCTTTTCAGGTTGTTCATCATACTTAAGGTTTATATCACACATACAAATATGTGCAATATACACCAATAAGTCGTAACATTAAAATCCATGACAGGTCTAGTGAATAATATTGACAGTGTATGCTCTGTTGTGCTTGGAAACCTTGGGTCCTGGACTTCACTTGGATCTTACATTGTTGCAGACCAAGTACAACACTTTAAGGCAAGGATATTCTCTAATAAAAGTGCTATGTTTTAGCAAGATATTGTGCCTTGTCACACTGCAAACTTTGTTCAGCAATGGCTTTAGGAACAAGACAAAGTGTTGAAAGATTTAATGTGGCATCAAACTTCCCCGGATCTAGGGTTAGGGTTAAGGTTACCACCCTCTGTCTGTGGTGTGAGCTGAACAAAGAAGTCAGATCTGTGGAGGCCCCATCTCACAACTTCTTGGACTGCTGTCTGTTAATGTCTAGGTACTCTGTACTGCTAATGTCTAGGTGCCAGATACCACAGGTCACCCTCAGAGGTCTTTTGGAATTTTATTTTTTCTTTATGGATTTTGGCCATTATCAGCACATCAAATGATCATGCAGCTTTGAAAAAAGGCTTTGGATAATTAGCAAACTTAATTTAATTACACACGGATTATATGAGTGAACCCTAACCTTTAATTCAGGTAAATGTATGCAATAAACTTAAAATGAAAACAAAACAAAACAGGGTTTATCTATATAATAAAATTCACAGGAGAGGATACAAGCACACATTAATAATCATACTCTCTACAACCAAAATATAAATGTGTTTGATGGAATATAAACATACCTCGCTGGCTGCACACAGCCAAGGGAATGAGTCCAGTGGAAATGAGTCCAAGAAAATCTATTTTCCAGAACAGACAATGCATAATCTCTATTTAAACCTTTTCACTTTTTAAGCAGATAAAACTGCAACACCTAAAAACACAGACCATGATGTAGCTCCTACTTAATGCATAGTGAATCAGTTTTCATGAAAATAAATAAATTCTAAATATATGAAAACAAAACATAACATTCCGGCAAAACAAAAAAAACCTCTCTCTCTCTCTCTCTCTCTCTCTCTCTCTCTCTCTCTCTCTCTCTCTCTCTCTCTCTCTCTCTCTC
>JAUZST010029595.1:0-29548 GCA_034779995.1 Parotocinclus haroldoi | reverse complement strand
TTTGGCTTCTTTTTTGTAGTAAATGGAAATGTTAGGCAAAGACCTGTAGGTGGCAGTAGAGGGCTGGGGAGAAACTCATGAAAAACGAAGAGATATTACATACTCTACACGTTTTTGGTACGATTAAGCAGAAAGCTTATTAAGCTTATTGGACCAAATAAGCGGAATAACATTACAGGTATATAATAGGATTTGTTTCGGTACTTTAGGATTTGGTCTGAATAAGCGGCTGCTCCCATTAACCGGAATCAACTGTAATAAGTCTGAATATAATGTACATATATAATCCACTACAGGGGTACAGTACACCAACTGTAATGGCAACATGAGCAAAGCTTTTCAATTAGTACACTCGTACACACGTAACCTAGCAACGACGCCAGCTGTAACAAAGCAGCAACATAACAATTATATAAGCAAACTTTGAATGAATGTATCAAATCTATTGACTTTTAAAACATTTGTTTTAAATGTGGAAATTAGGCTATTAATCACCAACCTGAAACTCCCTTTTACAAAACATAAAGGCAGAGAAGCAAGGTCAGTAAAGTAAATCAGACGTCCTTAAATGTAGGCACAGCTTATCTGAAGACCCAACAAAACTAAATGTGCTTTAACTAACATGAACAATATGTAAATTAACCATCTTCTACATTGTTTTATGCATCGGTCAGAAATGTAAAGGGACAGTTATACAAGTTATACAGCATCAGCAGCTTCTGTTTGGTTTTGTCACCCCAGTCCTTTCTTTTTTTCCCCACAACACCCACAAAGACGTTTGCTGTTGTCAACTCTGCATCTTTCATTAAACACCATCCATGGCTGATCGGCGGTTCACTCATTTCATATCTTTGAAGTGCAGCTCTCAAGCCAATGAAGCTCCTGCTGCTCTATAATGCTTCCTTTGCAGTTCTGACTGATAACATGAATAGCTTCTTCATTCAAACCTTTATTCAAACCATAAAGCTTACCTATGTTATTTGCTGATTGGAAACGAAACTATTTTTAATCGATTAAAATTTACCAGTCAATGTATTTCTATTTAATGTTAATCATATCATCATATTATATATATATTACATCATCATAAGCAATGATTGCAGTTACCTCAGCTATTAAGACTGAAGGACACAGTCTGATGAAGATGTTTTAGCAGCGCTGTGCCTGAGAGAATGAGACCTGACCCCATGGAATGTTGATAAACCGCAATAAATTGCAATAAAACATTTAAGGGTCATGCTGTAATGTGAGATATTTGCACTGGTGTACTGATCTTTAGCACTGGACCTGCGTCAGTACACCAGTACCAATATCCCAAAGTAATTATTGCTTAAATGTACAATCAGTAGCTGTAATGTGATCCAAGTGCCAAAGTGTTTCTATCATATGTACAGTATATACAGTATGGGCAACTGGTTTTAGTACATTACAGCACCAGTAATACCAAGAATGGGGACTGGGGGTGATCTCGTGTAAGAAAGTCTTCATTGAGAAGCATCCTGAAGACTTTTCAAATCAATTTGATCAACTGTAGTCATAAAAAAATGTGTTACTGGGCTAAATGTCAGAGGCTGTGGATTTACAAGAAGATATTTCATACAGTTCGAAAAGCGAAAGAAATGGTTCATAATGAATCAAATCAAACATTCTTTTGAAATATATACTTATTGTACGTTACAAACAATTGTTCTTTTGTACTTATTGTACAAAATTGTTCCACCAAATGTGGTTAGCTTAAATATGTACACTACATAATTTAGCAATTGTAACAGTATAAAATAGATTCGAATGATGGTAGGCAGAGGACCAAACCCCTGAAGGGTGATTAATGCAATCCTTAAAAATATAATAATAAATAAAAGTTATTTCAATGCCTACATTATCATGTATCACGCTATGTTATTTAGAAATATAGTTATGTTTACAACGATTACTAAGCAGGGGCAGCTCTGTTTTTCTCAGTGAGACTACCGCTGATGTTACCGCTCCTGCTGTGATAATTCCATAAGATAATTTCACTAACAGTTTTGTTATTTTGCTGTTTGAATTCATGAATTTCAATTCCCAACTCAGACTAAACTGGTTAAACTCTTATACCCGCCTTAAAGATACAAAGGATCGTAAAACAGCTAGTTTAGCGTGCATGACTGACATTGAATGGGATGAGTAAAAAAAAAAAAATGCATGCGCCAACAAATGCTGAAATTCAAAAGAATTCAGTTCCTAAGTCGTTTATAGTGCAGTCTCATTAACTGCCTATTATTTATTTATGCATTTTTCACACATCTAGCAGGATCTGATGTGGTGCTTCAACACTGGAGAATTCTGCACAGTCACTTGGTTTAGAGTCAGCCAAAATGTTTTATAAGAAGATGACTGTAGGGGGTTTGATTATTCTTTGTGATTTTTGATTCCGTTCCATCTCCAGGATGAATCCATAAAGTTCGATGCCTGGTTTGTTTTCATGCTCAATACTTTCTGGTACATTCCTGAACACCAAATTGTTAATGTGGCTTTGCGGAAGTGTTAACGTTGTGTAGCGCTGCGTGGTGTGAAGAGAAAACCATATGCAGAGATAAAGGGGCTCCGGGGGGCTCAGATCCAGTCTCCTGCTGTTCCTGGGGAAACCATGGCAACCAGAGCAGCCATGAACACGGCGTTTACCGGACTGTTTCCAACACATTGCTCCCAATGAACCGTTTTGCCACTTCTTAGTTTTGAGTACGTTAATTACATAATTACACACATTCCCTCTTTATAAAATAACACGTGTATTGCTGCTGGCTGTGTATTTTTTTAACTAATTGCACTCCTTACTAGCACTGGTTTTAAGGACCAATCTAAGCATGGATTGAGGATTTTAGGTGTACAGATGATTTCTCTTACAGTCACAAAATGGTGAACACAACACACACAATGACGTACAGAGTATAAATGAAGAGAGAAACACGCTGGCTACGCTTCAAGCTTTGCTAATATACTGTACATGGACAAGAGTGCTAACTGTTATAAGACACAGGACTGGGGCTACGCATAGACTAACCAACATAGCTAATACAATATAAATACTAACAGATCACAAACAACACAGAGTGGTACTGCTAACAGGCTGAAACTTTAGGGTTAAGGGTTTGTAACAAACTCACAATAAATGAAGATTTTGTACACGCAGTCTTTGTGATGTTTAATAACTTTGTTACGTTAATTGAAACAGGATGGTGACGGCATCTTATCGTACTCGCACAGTGGTTTGGGTACTTTGCTTATAATGTTTTATTTTAAACAATGACATTAATTTAACACAATATGAAAACGTTTAGTACTGTACATTACAGTAATCCTTATGTTTGTATCTTTTCCAAAAAAAATGGAAACACTTACCAATTACTAAATGAACGTCACCATGTTGTTTTCTGCCTTAATTCTGTTTTCGGTCAGCAAGGGATGACTTGTACTATTTTTTTTGTCATTCGCATGTGAATTACTCTGTGTGTGTGTGTGTGTGTGTATTTATATATATATAAAAAAATGACATATCCTCTAATATTTGTGAGCAATGTATAAATACACACACACACACACACACACACACAGAATACAACACATTAAACATACAGAATACAACACATTAAACATACAGAATACTAAAAGATAAAATGAATAATTTACAGTAGTTAATTGAGTTTATAGGTTAGAGTTGTTAGGCTGAAGAATGGAAGAAGTGCAAAAGCAGTCAATGCATCAATTTCACAATCATAGGAGACTGAAATTTCTGCTGGACATCAGTGAATCAGTGATATCACACACCAATAACCATGTGAATGTGCTTAAGATATTTGCTTACAGAATAAACGGTTCAGTCGTTCTGTGAATCTAATGACATCCATCTTAACTGACAAAACAACTTACTTTATTAACAGATTTTCCAGACCTTTTTGTAGGTTGTGCGTTTTAATTTCTATTACGTCACATCGGCATCAATGGCTATTTGCCACAAATGCAAAGTTACAAACGGCAGACAGACTTGCACTAGGGTGCGACTTAGAGCATATGATTGTCCTTTCTCAATTTAATAAACCCAATTAACATAGTATTTCAGGCAGAGTGTAAAAAACAGGGTGCTACGACCAGAGTGCTAACAGAGTGCTACAAAGACCGCGGCAAGCAGTGTTACAGAGCGCAACAAGCAGAGTGCAACTAATACGCATTTCCAGGGGGTAGACTGTTCTCATTTGCATCTAACCGTACTTCATCTGATTGTTGTGGTCATGTGAACCTCCTTCATTATACAACAATGGAAAACATGCACCTGGCTTATATCGACTGAAACAATGCAATTACAATCAATCAGTCTATATAATCAGCCTTTCTGATCAGTATTGATTTCTGGACCTTTGACTCATCTCCACAGGACTTACCGTAAGATTAATGACCCACCTCTGCTAGAGTCACGTGTAACGGGAGAGAGTGGTTCAGTTATTAAGAGAGATGGGGAGTCTTTTGTCTAAATTTAGCTTGTTGGTTCTTTAATATCTGCATGATGATGCTGCTGACATGATGTTCTTTTATGTAAACTTTCAAAGAAGCACCAAGAACTGTCACCTAGTCAGAAATGTAATATTAATGAATCAGAGTGACTGACGCTTCTGTGTGTAAAACCCTTCTGGCATAGTGATTTTGGTCATAGATGTAAAGTGACCCTTATGACGTCATATAAATCACAATAATCTGTACTGAAGAAGAGCCTAAGAAGTGAGCTTACTGCTGAGGTGACATAGTATCATGTTCCAGCAATCTCTTCCAGCCGACTCAGGCATTGTACAGTATACAAACAGGACTGTATAACCAGAGTGCTATAAAAATACACACTACAAACAGGACTGTATAACCAGAGTGCTATAAAAATACACACTACAAACAGACTGCCACAACAAAAGTGTTATTTCCGATAGAATAGGTACAGCAGTTAGATGATGTGTGAGTCTTATATTAGAAGATTATTTTTGCTTATTTTTAAAATCACTGCCTTGAACAAACACAATTCTAAATGAAACTTGAACTATTATGAGTTATTCTGATGCTTGTGTTTGAATTTAAGATACAAAATGAGGGATTTACTGTTGATTTAAAAATGAGTATTGTTTGTATTATTAGTGCATATAATATTATTACTGTATATATTTATTTGGCTTAAAGTTAGCATTTTTATCTTGTTTTAATATATTGTTTTCTACTTTTTTAAATTGATTTATTTGCAATGTCCATCTGATGTTTGCATGATGTTAGATCCAAAAATCCAAAACGATTGTGCTGCACGCCTGTGTGACTATATGACATCATTCACTTTCTCATTATTATTCTGCTTAACTTGTAAATCGGCAGGTCCCAGAACACCAAGAGAGTGGTGATTCAGCAAGTCAGTAGGGCAGAAAAAGGTCTCCGAACATATGGACACGAAAGCAGTGTAGTAATTCTGTCGTGCAGACAAACAGCTCTAGTATGATGTTCCACTGAAGGATAACAACAAAAACATTTCCTTACCCTACGAATATCATGTGGTCCTGGAGGAGTCAAGTGTACACCCACTGGCCACTTCATTAGGTACACCTTACTGCTTTTCTACTGGGAGTTTTACACACAGTCTTCTCTAGAGTTGGAAAAGGGGAAAATATCAAGTGAGGGCAGTTATCCCTTGTTCGGGTCCGGATTTTCCTTAAACTTCATGAAAGCATTGATCCATTCTGCCTTGTATTAACAGTTCAGGTTGGTGGTGATGTAAAAGTGTGGGGGATATTTCCTTGGCACGCTTCTTAATACCTCCTGAGCATCGTTTAAACTCCACAACCTGCGTTGTTGCTGACCACATCCATCCCTTTATGGCCACAGTTTTCCATATTCTGGTATCTGTTTCCAGCAGGATAAAGCTACAAATCATCTCAAACTATGTTCTTGAACATGAAGCGGTCTCCACAGTTACCAGATCTCAGTCCAAAAGAGTATCTTTGGGAACAGGAGCCCACCAACAGAGCAGCTGTGGGATGTGGTGGAACAGGAGATTTACATCATGTATGTACAGCTGACAAATCTGTAGCAACTGTGTAATGTTTTTTTATGTCAATGTGGACCCAAATCTATGAGGAAAGTTTTCAGGACCTTGTTTAATCTATGCTTCAAAGACTTGAAGCAGTTAAAGGCACAAGGAGATTCAATCCTGTAATAGCAGTACCTAATAAAGTGGCCTGTACAAGTATATTACCATCTATCCATCCATCCACTATCTTTCACTTAATTCACACTGGGTTGCAGGCCTGCCTACCTGGAAACTCTAAGGGAGGACCAATCCATTGTAGCGCGCACACACACAAACACACACAACTAACCAATTTACACATGTCTTTGGACTGTCAGAGGAAACCGGAGTACCCGGAGTAAACCCACACAGACTCCACACAGTAAGGACCCAGGCTGCTCCGCCCTGGGATTGAACACGGGACCTTCTTGCTGTGAGGTAGCGGTGCTGCCCCCTGTATATTTACAAAAATGGGAACACCTTCGCTAGCACAGAGTCAAACGATCTGTAATGATAGGAAATGAAAATATCAGAAAGGTAACTGTACGAAAATCTGTCACCTGATTACCTCTCGCACTATGCAGATATTTTAGCACGACTTTAGTACCCAGCACCTTCCCTATCGCACTAGCCTTTTGCCGTGCGTTAAATGATGCAGTGTTCAACTTGACCGATGGTCACTCCTCCCTCAGCTCAGCAGAGATGTTAATTATTACAGCTCATTTCTTCACAAGGGCGCTTTTGTATAAGATTTATAAGTCAGCGTTTTTCTGCACCGCTGATGAGCCGCTCCGAGTCAGACCCCTGCCTGAATGTTTGCAGAACGTGAAAACTAGGAAGTTTGATCAACTCTGAGCTCAGCTGACAATTTCACAGAGATCTGCTGGGGTAGCGTAGCAAAAGCATTCATTCAATTTACATCGGTTTCATAAAGCCTGGAAATAATTCAGTGTGACTTCACATTGCGCTGATGAATGAGTGTATGAACATCTGATGAGACAGAAAAGCATCCATCCTGAAGCTGTGGTTTATAAACGTACCTGCCGTAACTCTGAAGTGCGCCGCACAATTACTTTTTTATAGAGGCAGGTTTTATTGATTCGCAGATTTCAGAGTCATATTTACTTCTTTTTGCACAGACAAAGTGCCGGTGTGTATGGCACTGCGATGCATAGCTTAAATCTGCTCAACATGTGCCCTCAGGCACTGTGCAGAAATGACTGGGCGCATCGGAGGAACGAAAGGCCTCAACTAAATAAGATGCTGGCAAACATGGATACAGGGAGTGTAGAACGTTCCTCCATGTGGGCTCATCTTCCCTGGGAGGTGAAAGGAAGAGTTTGGAGGAATTCCCTGACATCAGGGGTGGTTGTCTTATCTGGGGTTGCCCAGGGGTAGAAGAGGCATGTCTAGGGGAGGCCGCAATGCTTTGTTAATGTGCACGCATGTCAGAGGGAAAACCGAGCCACGAGGAAACATGAATTGCCTGTAGAGCACAGAGACATGTTTGTGTGGAAGCACAGATTTGGGAAAGGCTACACCAATCTGGACTTCAGAGCAGAGTGGCCAGAGAGATGGGCAAACCTCAGATGGGCTCTATTACATGCATCTTTTTCTGGAATATGGCCTTCCTTTTTTGGTGGAGGTGACGTACACGGAACAGGGAATGTGAGTGACTGGGTAATTGGGAAAATGGGGACAGTGCTACTAACAGTAAAGCAATACAAACATGGTTTATATGCCAGATCCCTGTGCATATTATTAAATATTTCACATGAATGTTCTTCAAATCTTGCACCGTTATTCATTTCAGTCATGTTTCAAAAACTTTCCAAATCTGATCATGTTGAGGCTCATCTGTTAGAAATAGAAATTCCAGTAGAAATGCAAATATATTCCTTGACCCAGTGCAGGCATTCAAAAAGTGGAAAAAAGTAATAAACCCCATCTTGATCTTTTGATTTTGTTTTCCTCCTGGGTTTCTTGAAGTAGGAGGAGGGTGTCCTTATGTCACCCCTCGTCTACCAGCCTGTGACTTCAGGATTTTCACCCACAGACTATGACATGCAGGAAGCGCACAAGGAAGCCAAACACCTGCCATTTTCTGGAGCTACACAAGAATGGATCAGTGCCACTTTGACACCATCAGCTTTGTCTATTTTAATGGTCATAGAGAGCAGGAAGCAGACTGACGCTGTGTTCAGCAGTTGGCATTGAGAGCCTACTGGCCTACGTTCACTTCCAACGCATCAGACTCTCACAAAGAGAGATGTCTAGGGTCAGAGCCAGTCTTAGCTCAGCCAATAACACAAAGGGAATTTTAGGCTTCTCAAACCTTAAATGGCTACAGAGGCTATTCAGGGTCCTGGTGGCATTCAGACAGCATTAAATCTTTTCAGGTTTCACAAAGTTTTAGACAGTAAAGCTTTCAGAAAAAGGATTTCTCAAGCCTGGTAGAAAGCTCGGGGAAATTCAAGACTGAAATTAAAGACTAGCACTTTGTTTGTTTGATCCCACTATAGGGAATCATGGCCAGGACCAGAAATGAACCCCACTGCCGTACCCCTACAGCAAGGTCTCCTCCGTCCTGCTGAGGAAATCCCACCCCTGCTAAGCTCCCATTGTTGGGCAAAGCCCCCGATTGCTGGGATAGTAAGGTTATATCAGTCAGAACTTGTTCTAGATAAGGGCATCTGCTAAATGACTAGCTATAATCAACTAGTTTAAAAACACAACAGCCTTTTAACAAATACAGGTTCAAAATCAGACCCGTCTCTTCATGTTACAAGCCCAGTCCAGGGTTTGAACCACATCCTTATGGACTTTTATGGACTGCATTTTTTTTTGTGATTCTTATAAAATCTTACATACAGTCTAATAACTTTTTCCTAATTCTATGTCTATAGCTTATTCAATTAAACCTATTTTAGTAAACTGATAAAACCCTACACTCCACTATTTGTTATTTTTATGCATATTTATTCATTCATTTTCTTATCTGCTCCGTAAGCCAGAGTACCCACAGAAAACTCTCATGGAAATGAGGAGAACATGCAAACTTCACACAGGGAGAGTCTGTGGTCTGGATAGAACTGGAGCTGTGAGGCGATCATTTTAACTGCTGTCACACTGTATTTCTTACCAGATACCAACGATAGTGGCATGGCAGTGGCGACTCGGTCACAAGAAAAGTTTCTTACGACGATGTTTAATGCTGCAAATGTAATTGGCTTATTAGAACCTCCAAATTTAGGGTGAGAGAGATGTGACTGTGAGCAGAGGCAGCATACTGCATGGCTATACTGTCTAAGAAAGCAAAACTCTGTGGTTAAAGAAAAGATTTTGTTCTGGGTTAAAAGCTGGTCCATGCAGGGAGATAATAAAATAATATATATTTAGCTACAATAATAGTACATTAGAGTCAGGCAAACTTATGTGTGTGCTAGTATGTGCGTTATTGATAACGTAAATAAAGACTTTTTCTCAGAACAGTTCTACAGTCATCTAATCTAAAAATCAATCGTGCACCATAGTGGTTAATATTATGTCATATATGACAGCAAATGTTTCAGGAGTTTGAAAGCTTGTAATTATACTGCTCTAAAGCCCCATGCTGAGCCAAATGAGAGCTTCCAGCCTGCGTTTCACCTAATGAAGTGTGCATTTGGGCAGCGGAGTGGGTATTGGGAATCAGGTTTATATATCACTTTGAGGCTCAAATGTCCACCTGAGGATCGAAACATCAGAGGTTTTTTTCACTCTGTAGGGACATTGTGCTGGTCCTCAAAAGGAAAACTGTTTTTTGGTTTGTTTTTTTTTTTATTGTAACTGTCCTTAGCAAAACCAACAGAGGTAAATGATTTGCTTTAGGTTACTGAGGTTAAGGTTAGTTTTGTCATTGTCAGTGCCAATTTATAATAATCAATTGACCTAACATGCATGTCTTTGGACTGTGGGAAGAAACTGGAGTACCGAGAGTACACCCATGCAGACACAGAGAGGACCTCCACACAGAAAGGACCCAGACCGCTCCACCCTGGGACCTTCTTGCTGCAAGGCAGCAGTGCTACCCACAGAGCCACCGTGTGTGTGTGTGTGTGTGTGTGTGTGTGTGTGTGTGTGTGTGTGTGTGTGCGCGCATGTGAGTAAGCAGTGATTCATCGAGAGAGAAAAATCTGTCACCATGTCCATCCTTTTTCATGTATTCTATTCTATTGTTTACTGCAACTTATTCTAGCATTTAAATCACTTACTGACAGCATGCCATGGGGAGTCTGGGATATTTTAATATGGTATGTTTTAGTCTTAAGTCATCAGGCATTGCAGACAAGACGCGCACGCACACACACACACACACACACGCTCGCACACCATTGCCATTTAAAAAGCTTAAATATCATTCTGAATTAAGACTAATGTGCATATGAATATATCATCTTTAAAGCAGTATTTGCTATGCATGCATGCCAGTGATATGATAATTACACTCTGAGTGATGAAGGCATTTAGCTGGTTCATTTCCAAAGCCCAGGATAACCATGCAGCATGAATAGTGCCTTGATTTGGCATAAAACTGCTTACACAGAACACACCCTGAATCAATGTACTCAAATGCATTTCTTTAGCGCTTTGTACGATAAAGCATTATTGTATTATATCTAGGGCCAGTCCCAATTTAAGTAAGCCTAGGGTGACAGTAGTAAGAAAAAAAAAATCCCTAAACATAGTTAGGAAGAAACCCTGGGACGACCAAGACTCTAAAAGGGCCGCTTCACTGCTTTGCTTTACATTTGCAAATCTAAAATATACTATTAGGTAAAAGTATGTGCACACCCAAACATCACACCCATCTGATTGTTAAACAGCTCATTCCAAAGCCATGGGTAACGTTGTTAATAAATCTTGCTTGCAATTGGTTTTGTAATTCAGCCAAAGGATGTTGGATGGAGTGGAGTTCAGTTCACCCCTCAGATCAGTTAAATTATTTGCAATTACATTTGGCAAGTCATTTCTATATGAAGTTTGCTTTGGACACACAGCCCTGCCTTGCTGATAGAAGAAAAGACCCTCCTCAAACTGGTAACCAACTCGAGAAGAAAATGTCTCTGTAGGAGTGACCAGTAACCGTTACTGGACTGCCAGCTGGCATGAGTTTTGTTTGCTCCAAAGTCTGATGGTTATATGCTTCACACAACTACAGCAGATGCTTGGCCTTTTTGCATGGTGCTCTTTGCCATGGATGGAAGCCCAGTTCGTAAAGCTACTGATGAACAAATCTCGTTCTGACTGTCCTTCCAGAGGCAGTTTGGATTATGATCTTGTATCAGATGCTGCTTCATGGCTCATCTATTGTTGCTCCTGGGTGTTACAGTCTTACAATAACAGCAGGGCTACACTGTACGAGTACGTCAGTTACGGATGAACAGTAGTAATGATAACTATAACAGCTCTCTCGTCCAGTTTGCCTCATTTTTCTTATGGAACAACTTTCTTTGACTTTTGATTTGCTTTTCTGAGGATCTTGCGAAATGAAATCAAATCAAACGCTCCTTTTTTCAATGGCTTCACATTCCTTTTGAGATATTCCCTTGTTTTTAGCGAGCAGGGCATATCTGAAATGTACAATATGATGCATAGAAAGAATAAGTAGAAACAAGGTGAAACTGAAGTTTCTGAAATATAGAACCATGTGATGTAAATGTGGACAGGTAGGCAAAAGTAAAAATAGGGCAATGACTTAAGTGAAGCATGATTATAGGGTAATAAAAACTGACTTGCCAGGACCGATGAATATGATGAAGACTTTACACAGGATGTGACAGCTTATCCAGAGCACTTAGCCACAGGCTGAAACCAGACTCGCCTCCTTTTGCACACCCCCTCTCTTCCATGTTATGCAAGTCTACTGATTGAAAGACAGGCCCCTACGTTCCACCCACCTCTAGCTAGGGGGTAAGTCTACGATACAGACTGTGGCATCCAACTGATCTAGGTAATTCTCTTTGTCTGTTTGCACTTGTCTGTTTTATAACCAAAACTATCCAGCAACACAATCATAGAAACCTTAGCCATGTGAATATGCAGGCAGACTTCTAGTGTTTCGATTCTTTGTGCTATGGTTGTGTAGGTGTGAGTTACACATTATACTAAATGTCTGTAGGTGGTTCTGCTGAGCCGTAATCTCTATGAAACAGATTTCCACTTCATGCCCTGGATTGTGTTTCTTATTTAGCTTGTGTTTATTCCAGTCGCCTTCCATTTTCTATCCACAGTTAATTATCTGTTGGGTGTGTGTTTTAATCTTGAGGAATAAGTAATCACCCTTTGTCCTTGGTGCAGTTTCCTCACAGGGTTCCTGGATGTAGGATGAATTACAAGATAATTTCTTGAAGCAAACATTTCAGACTCCGCATTCTCAAAACAACAGCACATTTACTGACGTGTACGTGCTTTGAAATTTCTCTATTGCCTATAAAATGTGGCGCAGCCATTTAAGTTATTAATACCTCGTAAAGCACCATAATAAACAACTTAATTTCATGCCTTTAATAATAATATCCAGACAGACAGAAATTACAGGTGTGTTCTGATTAGACACTGGGTCTTTCCACAAGAAGAGTGCTTCCCTATTTTTTTTTAAAGGCTGTCAGAATATTTGGGTAGTGTATCTCTTGGTGAGACTCACAGACATTTTGGCCAGTTGGTTGTTTTGACAAACCCGGCTAAAAAAAAAAAAAAAAAAGGTGGTTTTGTGAGGGCATGCACACACGGCGAACAGACAGACCATTATAGAGAGGGTTATATGATCTGCCGCTAAGCACAAGCAGCTCCCACAGCTGCCACGGTTTCCTCTGAATTTCTCCACCAGATGTATTGCCAATTTAGCATTTATGCGATCAGTTGAGACACCAGCGTCGGTAACCTACAGGTGTACAAGATCTACAGAAATCTGTGGGCAAATTTGCCGTTGGATACTATAAGGAACCTGTATGCTTCCAAGCCCATTCGTATCTCATCTTCCATCCAGGATAGACAGTCCAACAGTCTGACTAGAGCCTACTTTAAAATGTACAGTTTCCTCTAATAAACGTATGCTTTTGCTCTAATGTTGTAATCAATTACATTTATCATCATTGCATTCGTTGACATATAAAGCTTTGATCCAAGCAACTCCTCCTTGTTATGTTTTGTCAGTGCCTGTTATGGAACAGGCCGTAAATGCGTATATTAATATAAGACCAGACTTAGTTGGATGTGCGCTACTGTACATCCAGTGTTAGGCCACCATTCGATTAGATATACCATTGTTACCATTACCATTACCATTGTTTAGCAAAAGGGAAACAGTCCTGAAATCACTATTTCAGATGAGCAACAGGGTGAAGAGGCTGATAGTGGTGATATTTGTAGGTCCAGTCTTTGACAGTATGTTATAGATGGTCTTTATACTATAAACTAAACAACAAATCTAATGGTGGCCCCAGACTTTTGCACAGATACTGTACAATCTTGAATGTAGTTTCCTACCAAAAAACTTGTGATCTAATAATATGTTCATATAATCGTATGTGACTCAAGCATCGAGATTCTTGGAAAATAAATGTGCTAGGATCCTGTCTCATATGTCAATTCAGTTCAGTCCCAAAGGCAGTATTAGCCTGTCTGAGATATGCAACTGTTTTATTAGAGCCTGAGCAACTAATCACATCCAAACAAATCTAATATGTTGCTCTTTAATTCAATTCAGTTTTATTTGTGTAGCGCTTTTTTTTACAATAGACATTGTCACAAAGCAGCTTTACATTGATACATGAACAATTGTCACAAAATTGTATTCTATTGTCCCTAATGAGCAAGCCAAATGTCGACAGTGCAAAGGGAAAACTCCCCGAGATTAAGAGGAGGAAACCTTGAGAGGAACCAGACTGAGAAGGGAAACCCATCGTCATTTTGGGTAGTAAACATAATTAACGTTGTACATTAAAACATCAAATGAAAACATGCAATATGTCTATGGAGAGATGGGAGAGTGAGCATTAAAACATTCATGCATGATCAGTCAATCTAGTAAGCATCTAGGACAGCATGTACCAAGGTCAGTAATAGGTTAAATCCAGAGATTGATTTCTGCCCTCTGTGAGACCTTGGTGAGGTGTTTTTTACATAACTCCTTGCTCCAGGTTATGTGGGGCATTTTGTAAATTTGAGCAAATCTTCTACAATCCAGCAAGACCTAATGTAAAGGAGGTCAGTGGATCAATGTGGGTTATATCACTGCCAGGTTTCCAGTTTGGCTGGCTGTGTTATAAGGCTCATCCATCACAGCTGACACTAGAAGTTTGATTAAGCTAAGGGTTCTAACAGGGCTCTGTCCTCACCTCAGGGATTTATGATCAGGCCTAGAGGGACAGTTCCTTGTTCAGTGTAATAGTACAAAGCCAGAGATGGGGACAGATGATGGTCTTGAGGTCGGAAGGTTTGCACTGTGTGAATAGATGTGATTTAGAGCAAGGGTTGGATTCTTCTTACTGCACTGGCCGAAGGGTAATGATTATGTAGAAGTTCATCAAGATATATTTTACTAATCAAGTATCTGATTAAGAAAAAAAACAGTAGGTATGCTTTGTTTATTGCACATTTTGGTGCGGTAGCTGAGGTTCTGGACTAGTGTGTAAAAGGTTTTGAGATTGAAGTTCCAGCTCTGCCAAGCTCACACCATTGGGCCTCCAAGCAAGCCTACTAACCTTTAGCATCTAATTCAGAAGAAAGAAGAAGAAATAAGTTTAGGCAATATTTAAAACGCTTTAGAGCTGTGTCTTCTTGGGGTGAAAATACTTTAGCCAAAAAAGGCATCTCTCTTATTTAAGTTCTGTATTAATATGTTAGAAATTGATCACTAACACTAGGGGATATGCAATTAATTAATTAATTTTAGTGAGGAGTATACTTGGGGAAACGGTTTACCTTCCACAATGTTTCATGAAAACTTTTGTATGTTGTTTAATTTTAAGTCTTCTTTATAGTTACGAAGATTTTTTTTCTATTGCAGTGGTAGCTCAAATTTCGTTGTTGATTCATACCAGAAGTCTTGTTGAATTCCAAAAATGCCCATAACGAATAATCTATGAATCTGTTTCAGACACCCAGAAAATCCATATGCATTAATGGAGTGCTCCCTGATTTACAATGGGGTTACAGTCAGACAAATCAATCATAAGATAAATGTGCCATTAAACCTTGAATTGAATACAGTCCTTATTTATAATAAAAACTAATGCCAACTACTCAGCCTGAAAGCCAAAAGGTTTCAGCACCCTTTTTACCTTTCGGTAGGCTAAAACAACAATTTTTCCAGTCAATATGCGCTGAGAATTGAGGAGTCCCAAGGTACCACTATATACTACTTTATATACTCCACTATATAGAAGTATATATACTAACAGTAGAACAACAACCCAGTCATACCCTGAAAAAAATCCCATGATATACCATGAAACAAAAACACGATATCCACTTTTTAACCGAGCACTAACTGTAACTATTCAATAGCAGACTATTTTATAATATGAAATATTATGCATACCAATCCAGTGGACGTGTACTTTGAGTTTTATTTAATGTTTGACGTTTGGGAACTGGAATGATCTGTTCTTCAAAGGTGTGGGTAGCAGAACGGCAGCATTTGAATTGCTGACAGTTTCATAATAAACAGAAATCCTACTTTTCACAATACTGTCTTCTCTTTGACAACTTATCTACTTACAGCTCTATGGGTGCACCATTTGCCAAATGTGATAATCCCCTTATTTCTAATCCATGATTTTAGGGATGAAACCAGAAATGGAAAGGAAATCATGTGAGTGTCCCAGAATTGGGGGTTTGCATAAGCCTCCTCGTTTCTGACTAATGTCATCATTAATAGCTGCCTTCAAAGCATATTTCAGATTTGAGGTTTAAGACTGTTTTATCCAGGTTACTCTAGCCAGGAGTGGGCTTACACCTCTGTCACACCAGAGACTTGTCTGAACATTTGTTGAAGAAGATTGTGGTATGGTTAGTGATTTAAGATTTCATTGAAGTTTACTGTATTTATTGTATTATTATACAAAACTTGTATCTGAATAGGGCAGCACGGTAGCTCGGTTGGTAGCACCGGTTCAAGCTTATGGTGGAGCGGCCTGGGTCCTCCCCGTGTCTACGTGGGTTTACTCGGGTTACTCCGGTTTCCGGCCGGCCCGCGACCCTATGTGGATTAAGCGGAAGATGATAGACAGATGGATGGATATGAATACAATTTACTACATTGTGAATTAAGTAATCATGTTTGTTAATCTGGCTGCTTGGTAGTAGGTGTTTCAATATCTGTGCATCTTCTGGTAAGGAATAGTGTGGCTCGTAAGATTTATTACTTTATACAAGGCTATGGGTCATGGAGGAAGCATTTGATCCTGGAGAGGATTACTAAAAATGACCAGATATACGTTTGTTTGTTTTTTTTACCTCTGGGGTTCCTTTTATTTCCTTTTTTATTCTGTCTACTTTTCTTGTTTTAAGACTGTTAAACCTTTAGATCAATCAATAAATATATTAATAATAATAAACAGTTATTTCTTTTTATTAAACATCCCAGGTAATTTTATGTACATGGGTTATGATGGGTATGTTATTTTAGTTTTACCTAACATGTACATTAACTCTCAACACTTCAGAGCAGGCAAAGCCTTGCATACGCTCTGTGATGTTTGGCACACCCCTGAGGGGGGCCCAGACCCCAGGTTGGAAACTATGGCACTATAAGACTATAAAACACTATGAGTATGCCCAGGAGTATGCCAGTCAATCACAAGGATTAATTATCCATATATCCATTATTACAGCTTAAATTAATATAAGACCAGACACTACTGTACAGTCTTATTTCACCATTTGATTAGATATACCATTCAGTAATCAAAATGATTCCCGTTTAGAGCTAATTTGGAGCCAGTCTTTTGAAAATGGTGGAAAATGTACAGATGGTAGAAAGAGGTCTGGAGCTGTGGCATTATTGCTGCTGGGGAGTCACCACTGTCCATTGAAGTCATCATGCATATAACTACTGAAATACATTTTTTTCTTGTTTAGTGTAACATCACTGAAATAAAGCTATTGAGGCTTTCGTTCATGTAAAGACCTGAAGCTCTGGAGCAAGTCTCTGATTTGAAAATCCTGCTGTTGCTGCTTTGTGCAATCCAGCTTAAATTACTGTGCTGAGGAGCTGAACTAACCAATTTAAATCATAGCCGGCTGAAGCCCTCATTATGTCTGAAAGGGGAAAAACTAGATGATTGCGCAAGAGGAGTGGGGCGGATCTGAGAGTTTACAGGAAAAGCTCTTGTATATATATGTGTGTGTATGTGTGTGTTACACTGTTCATGCTTTCAGCAGCCCCTTGGCCATTTCAATCTGAATAAGGCTTCTCTTGGGATAGCTGGAGTCATGGCAGAGAGCTTGCTCTTCCCAGGCCTGTTAATAACTTTCTCTCTTCTCATGTCATTTCATCACTCATCTTTCTTGGATCGATTCTTTACCATTCAGACTGCCATGGCTGTTTTTAACTATTCAAAGCTGGATTTGGTCTCAAACCATGGGTTACACCTGGACTATAGCTCATCTCTTAAATTTTCCTTCTCTCACCAACTTTTATTCTTTCTTTCTTTCACCCTGTACCTTACTGTTTATCTAAATACATTTGCTTTAACCCTCTTCCTATTTCTTACCCTTCCTCACTTCTACTATATATAGTACTTTCTGTAGGGTTGGTAAGTACTAATGTACAACTAAAGTAAAAAAAAATACTAGGGTTCTTGTGGTCTTGAGACCATAAACGAGCAGTGTCAGTGTCGTCTTGGTCTCAACCTTAATTGGGGGAAGCTGGACTAATCGGAGAAATTGTTTCCAAGTCAAGTCAGGTCCAATGCATCTGTCTGAGGTAACGTTAATTAGAAAGTAAACATCTGTCTATTGATATGGAATATCAATAATCAGTTCAAACGGAATAAATCTGTCCTTTCTCTACAAGTCAAAACAAAATCTGCACTCACATTGGCTAACAGGGGAAAAACTAAATGTTTTATTTTCAGTAGTCAGAGATTAAGTGTGCATTTCCACCAACTCGTTTTAGCTAGTTAGTACAAGTAACGTGTAAAATATACATGCCATACGTAAACTTTACTTGAGCATTTCTAACTGACTAGTACATTTACTAAAGTAAATAACTTGTCTACTTCAACCACCTCTGACTTTCTGTCTCTATTCATCTGTCTCTGTAGCCTCTTTTAATCACCCATTTCTTTGCCTTTTTGTTTTCCCTCTCTGCCTTTCCTAATTTACATCCCTGTTCCCCTATCTATCTATCTGTCTGTCTCTCTCTTTTCTCGCTTTATCCTGGATCCTGTTTTCTGTGGAGCTGGCTGAAGTTGGGCGAGTTGCCCACGTCTCCCTTTCTTTTTGTCAGACTCTCCACCTCGCTTTTTCTCTTGCTGGGCAGCAGCAGTGTTGGCATCTTGTTACCATGCCGATGTGATGCCCGTTCATGGGTGTGGGCGCTGGGCCTCTCCACATGCATAATGGATGGGCTACATAAGCTCTATTCACATTTCGCTGCTTGCTGCCAAGAGTCGACTTGGTGAAATTGGCAAGCAGTTTTTTGACGGAACCATGGACATGCTTTGGCGCAAACACGCGCGCACGTTTTTCTCAGGCACGCTATCCACTGACTTAGCAAATTAAAAAGGTATACTGGTGCTGAACTAATTTTCCACAGGGAAGATTTGTAGGTCTGTGTTTATCCACAATATTAGAAAATGCATAACCATAACCATACTCTGATAGCAAATGAGTGATGGCCTAGTTAAGACCCACGTGCCACCATAGAATGCCGGCAGTGCCTGCAACGGAAAGTGGTTGCCAGTTCACAGCAAGAACTGCACCTGGCATGCCATATTTGACCCAAAATACGAAATCCAGTAGATTGCACATGGCCCCATGTGGCTCAGTATCTAAATGTTGTGATGTAACATTACTGTCACTAGAAACAGTTGGGCCAGATTTGGCTCCATTACACTAGCTATTGCAAACAAGTGCTTAAACAGAACCAGAACTTATTTTCTTTTCCTCTCTTACTATTTAAAAAATTCAGTCTCTGTGCGTTTGTTTTTTTAAGATATGGGGAAATTATGGCTGGAAGAAGTTGTATAAATGTCCACAGAGAACAAGAGGCTAAAAGGAAGCCTGGGGGAAGTGTGGGATTTTCTCGGGCTGAGGAGAAGAGGGCAAGCGAAAGACAGAAAGACAAAGAAAGGGATGGAGAGAGATGGGGAGGAGAGGAGGAACAAAGAGAGAAAGCTGATTTATATTCTGGAAGTGTGATCACTCAGCTATCTGATTGCCATTCTGGATTTGATTAGAAAGTAGAACTTTTCCTGCTTTCCCTTTCTGGCATGAGAATATGAATTTATGTTCGTCTTTCCTGTTCCTGTTCCTGCTGGTTATAAAGGGGCCGCTTATTAAACCCAGCAGTATTTCATTTCTCCTCACCATTTACCTATGTGGTGGCAGGTTCTCGTGATTTTATGATGATCACTTTTGACTGATGTCGTAGGTCTTGTCAGCTAAAAGAGACTTTTACTTTCTGCTCGTGGGCGTGTGTACCATATAATATACCATATCATGAAATATGCTTTCATTTTTGTGAGCAGTATGGGGTCATGGGGGAAAAAAACAGACTTTTTACTAAAGCAAGAACTTTTTTTTTTTTTTTTAAACCAAAAAAATTTGCTTTAGGTTGCTGATGTTAAGCTTATGTGTAGCATTATTTAGCTCCAGTAATCATTATGTTCCTATTTAAATCTCCATAAATTAGGGTTATTCGTTTATGTGTATAAAATAATATGCAGCGTGACTTCTTTCTTACTGCTGATTTAAAATTGAGGAAGGTCAAGTTGCTGGGTTATAGATACAGTTAGAAGGCACGACTAGGAAATCTTTGCTGGATTTTTTTTGTTCAGTGAGCGACTGAGTGACCCTCAAACAGGCAGTAAATTCCTCCATTGAAATTCTTGTCATGAGTCGGCCTCAGAGGACTTTTACAGTATTTTTTTCCTCTATCAATCAATTTTCCCTGTCTCTCTCTTTTCCTCTGCAGGATGGGAGGTCGGAGTGGATTCCAGGTTTTTGTGGTGCTTCTCTATCTCTCCACAGGATGTGGTAAGTGAAAGAGCACTACTACATTATGGTGACATTTTAAGACTTTAGAGTATGAAATACGAGAGCAATCAACCTCTGGTCCACCTGTAAATGCTGGTTTAGGGTTCACTTTGAGGAAGTTTACGTACCTATACTGCAAAGACTATACTCTGTCAGAGCCAGATCTGGTTTCACAGCAGAGAACAGTTAAGAACCACAAATACCGAATGATGTGTAAATACTATTTTAGGTACATTCAAGGCCATGCAAAAATAAGCACAACATCTGTATGCAGACTGCTTATCTACAGTCATGTAGAATTTATGACTGAAGTCTGGGAAACCTGGGGGAATACAGCTCTGGCCCAATAAACCGAGGCTCACCAAGAAAGATGCAACTGCACGGTAAAAAATATAAATCCAGCACTGCATCGCCACCATGGACCAGTGGGGGCGCCAGAGGTAAATGCTAGCTGGAATCTTATGACTGAATGAACTACGAGTGCTTTTGTTTGCACCTGCCTGAACTGGAATAAGCAGGTATTAACGTGAATAAAATAGTATTTTATTTTAAATGCAGTGCATTTACATGCACTTAATATTCCAATTGTATTCGGATTTGTGCAGTTATTCGATGATATCTGATGATGAAGTAGTCATAAAAACGGGATATCGGTACTCTTTTTACAATGGTTCGACTCACAATACTTTAACTTTATAACGGTTAATAAACATAAATACACAATCAGAAACTGTATTTATAATGTACAATTTTTCTTGCCAAGCAGTTTGTGGTACATTCAGTCATTTGAATACATCGGTAGTGCAATTGATAAGAACTGTATTTAGGGGGGGAAAAAAAGCAGTGGCCATGTTTTAAACATGTTTAATGGCTACAGGCTGTGCTATGATACGTACAGTACATTTTAAACTTCTACATTTAATGTGAAAAAGAGAGAAGGATTTTAGTTCAGTAGTCACATTTCTCAGCACATGTATACCCCTTAATCGGATTTCAGTTCGTTGTCTTACATGTACGTGCACTCTAGCAGAATCAAACATGGCTGAAAGAGACCTTGCTGCTTTTGGGCTTGTTTCCATAGCCAGAAATCTTGAATCAAGCACACCATCCACACTACCAAACACTTTGATGAGACTTTGAAATGCAGTGTGTGCTTGAGGATATTAGGGAATTTACGTTTACATCATAGCCTTCTGTGAGATTATGTACTGGTTTCAATGTAGAAATCAGATTATTTTCGAGTTATGTAAACTGGATTTGCTGCAGTAATTATATTATCAAGTGCATGCAAACTTACTCACTGTGTCTATATATTGTCCACTTTGTCAGTGTCAGTTTCTAAATACTTCTGCAGTACATTACTGTATATACAGTCTCTATCAGCAGGCCAGCCTATTCCCTCACACTAGAAGTGACATTTATATAATAATATATTGCTCACAAAAATTTGGTTTTTCCATTACCTGTACTTCTCCATTTTATTATTTGTTATTTTTTTGGTTTGTTTTGTTCTTTTAGTGGAATCCACAGTAAATCCACACTTTGCAGACTGCTAAGAGAAAAAAAACACTATTAAATGTATTGGAAATTCAAATAAAAAGCAATAGCAGGCACCTGGATCATTTCAAACAATATCAAAAAATATTTGATACATCCAATAAATACATTTTACACGATAAGCGGTGCATTTGATATTGCCAGTCGCACAAGAGAGATCACAGCTGTCTTCTTGAAAATGGAATTAATAACTTACTTCTCTATGATATACAGCTGGATTACATGAAGGAATAAAAACGGAATATATCAGAGGGACTTGTAGCTCTGACTTGGTGACACGGTCTAGCTCTGCTTGTCCTCTCGGAGACAATCACACTAATCACTGCGATGAAACATTTTTATTCAATTGGCAGTGGTCTCAGTTTTCCAGGATTGCAGTGCTCCAATCTACTGGGAACACTGGGGCTCTGTACGGGTTCATAACGCTAAAAAATGATGCAACGCATATGAAATGGCTTAAACCGTCTACAGGGAGGACTGATATGTTAGACAGCTCTGTGATCTACCATCATCAAGGCACCAACTGAGATTACTTTTTGGCTTGAATGCTTGATGTCAAGAGACGAAGATGGGATGAGTGAATTCCATGGTGAATGAGGAGATCTTAAGAAATTAGCAGAAACTCTCATTGGTGGGTCATCTCATGTCAACAGCACTTGTCATTCTGGCTTTTTAAAAGAGTCGTTTAAACCACGTGTAGAACCTGTGGGAAGTTGATGAAAAGGTGGCCACCCAGCCAACCACTATTATGCCGTTGTACATCAAGACCTGCCCTCTAAACACCATCATTTTATGTACACACCAGTATTAAGGCAACTCAGAACTAGCCTGTTCAGGAAGAGAGAGTTCTTATTCAGCCTCTTTACACTGCGTCAAAGTAGCACAATGCTCTGTGGCAAGCAGCTCTGGAAAGAAGTGAATGTGAATTAAGTAGTCAAGCTCAAATTAATTTTACACAATCTTCCACTTACCCACAATGTCACAATGTTACAGGAAACCATGAGCTGTTATTAGTGTCAACGAAAGTGAAAATCAACACCAAATATATTTAAAGATTTTTGTTTCATCCAATTCTGAATAAAATTTGGTTGATTGCCAAGGTTAAATCTCAGAAGCCTTTGTAAAAACAACATGGGACAAACTTTTAATTGTTGTTTAACCCCATGTTCAGAAAACCTCGGTTATTAAATTCTCATCATTAATCAAACCTGATCAGGATCGCTGCAAAGCTGGTGCCTAGATGGCAGCACAGAGCAAAAGGCAAGAACAACAACAGACAAGTGCCAATCCATTTTAGGGCACATCCACTCACAAACTAAGGGCACTATAGAAACGCCGATTAGCCTAATGCACACATGTCTTTGGACTGTGGGAGGAAACCGGAGTACCAGGAGAAACAAACATGGACACTGGGAGGACAGGAAAATTTAACTCTTCTGAGGTCGGGATTGAACCAGGAAACTCAGAGCTGTGAGGCAACAGCATTGGGACCATCATGTTGCCCTACCTAGATTCGGATGCCGAAATGCAATATTTATTTATTTTTTTTGTTAATAGTGTGGATTCCTGGTAATTTGTAATTAGCATGGAATATCCAGCTGGGTGTTAAAACAAATGACGTACTTACACCAATAACTCTAGGCAAAACTGTACAACTATAAAGAATCGTAATATATTACGTGTAAGTTCTGAAGCAAGGATTAGCAGATAAAAGGTGACTGCCGTTTGTAAATGTGCATATACACACGCACACACTTCATCTCTGAAGTGGATATGAAAAGAATTTCAGTGTCACCACTGTCTGAAAGAGAAGTGGCATTTTAATTATCCAGGTGGGCATTGAAGGCATGGTGCTGTCTGCATGTTTTCATACAGTCTCCCTCACTGCCGGTCTCAGTCTCTCTCCCATTCCTTTCTGTAAGAGCCATATTGAGTGATCTGACCATTTCCTCTCTCCCGTATCCCCTACTTGCCAGGCAGCTGTTGCCATGGTTTTGGATGGTGATGAATGTGGATTGTGTGGGGGTGCGCGTGTGTGTGTGTGTGTGTGTGTGTGTGTGTGTGTGTGGTGTGGTATTTGTTATACTAATGGGAATAGGGTAGGATTTTTTTATTGGTTCCCACAACTTAAATTGTTTTTTTTTCCTTTTATAGAAACTGTAACTTTGACTTGAAAAGCCAGAAGAGCCAAGAGATTTGCGTTGAGTTTAAGGTTAGGGTTAATGCTGGGCCAAAATGCTTTTTCTGGTCCCCAGAAATCCAAGCAACCATGGGTTAAGGATCGTGCTTAAGGACCCAACAGTGGCTGTCTGGCAGAGGTGGGATTTGAACCCTGGGCCTTCTGATCCATAGCCCAGTACCTCAACAGCTAAGCCATGACAAGCATCATTAGGTTACCACAGTGATCATTTTGTCAATGCACGGCCCCCGCAAAGATCCTGAGACGTGTGTGAGTGAGTGAGAGAGCGCGCGAGAGAGATGAAAATGTGCAAACTCTGTCAAATCAATAGTCTTCTGATATTAATGTGTAATTCTAGAGAAGGAGAGACATAAGCCTATAAAAAGAAAGCTGTGAGTAGAGCTTCAAGTACTAATGATTAATTAAAACATTTGATTCACTGACAGATTCTACACAACTGAGGATTGGCATGTAAAAAAAAATAAAATAAAAAAAGTGTACGAGTGTGTTTGACACATTCACCTCTGTATGTTTGTGTAAGTCAGATAAATCTTGTTTGGAGAAAAAAAAAAAAATGAGTGGAATTTCAAACCATGCAGAACCTCTTGTGAGCGTCTGCCTGCTGAAAGCTCTTCCATCTAAATGCAGATTTGAGAGGCTTTGTTTCTTTTTCTTACATGGCGGGTAAAATGTTTCATATCTATTATTCAAATGCTTTCGAAATATTCTCAATCTTTTGATTTTGCTGAAGTGCTGCTGAATCAAATAACACAGAGGGGTAGTCGGTTTTGTTTGCTCACAGTGGGAAATTGGTTAAGGACACTGACAGACATATTAGTATTCAGGGTTTTCAAGTTTTCAGTACTGTTATGGGAAAAGAGTTTTTTTCTATACTTTATCAAAAAAATTTTTTTCCACTCAGCGTTGCTCTAATAAAAGCTGTGCAACTTTAAACAAAGACCCACGATTATAGTAGTGCACACTATTTGTTCTTCAAAAGAGAGCAAACGGGGCAGCACGTGGCTTGGTGGGTCGTACCATTCTCTCACACCTCCGAGATGATCCTGGGTTCAATATCTGGTGCAGGGGTCTGGGTCCTTTCAGTGTGGAGTTCTGCTTGTTTTCTCTGGTTTCCTTCCACAGCCTGAAGACATGCATGTTAGCTTAATTGGTACCCTTGCCTTGCGCCTCGTTCTGCCAGCTTGACATTGTCTTTCCCTCATCACGGTCCAAAGATTAAGCAGTTAAAATATCTAATCAATCATGTATTATTATACAACTTATTTTATTCTAGTCATTACTGTATGAAATGAATATGTGAAACTATTGTAAGGAAATGTTAAAAGCACAGTAGTTCAGCTCTTTTCTTGAGAAAACCACAAAATGTCGACAAAATGCTAATATCAAATCTGTGGAATCAGACCCAGAAACTCCAGACAAAATATGAGGAGGAGAGTGAACAAATAAGTGGAATTTCAATTCCACTGATCGATTCTGATCTAATGTACTTCATGCCTCAAATACACTGTCATGATTTAGTGCAAATATACGGATGCAGGCACCATCTGCCAGCTTCAGCAGTGTAGTGTTCAACTGACCACGGTCTCCTAGCTCAAATGCTACGTTAACTGAGAAAGTCTAAAAGCTTAATGCGAACAAAGTTGAGAATGGTAAACTTCTCTCAATTACTACTGGTGATAAATACTCTCTATTGCTAAAATAATGAAAATGTGATCCGAAGAATGAAAGAAAGAAAAGAAATGAAAGAAAAGTAATACACTGCTCACAAAAATTAGGGAATATTTAATAATGGGATATTTAAAATATCCCCCAAGTTATGTGAGCACTGTATTTACGGTAAAGTAATTAAGTCATTTAGTAAAGCTTCTATATTCCTATTTAAACCTATAACTTTATAATACTGGGCTTACAACCGGGTTTGTCATTCCAGTAGTAACCAATAGTTTGGTGTTTAGGTCATTGATGTAGCACATTAAGCCACATTAAGTTTTTTTTTATTACTTCAAATAGGATTAACTCATTTTGAAGTGGAAATATAAAGTTTCTCCCCATTTTGTAACCAAAATCAATAAGCATAAATCGGAATCAGAATCATTCATTCATTCATTCATTATCCTCGTCAGCACAGGGCAAGATGCAGGAATAATCCTAGACAGGGTGCCAATCCACACACATACACACACACACATTCACACACTAAGGTCCTATGCTATATTGTGTACCAAATTAACCATGTCTGATGTCTAAGATGCGCTTCTTTTCTTTTGGCTAGATGCACATAAGATCAGACTTGGCAGATGTTTGGTTTCTGGGAGCAAATGGTGGAGATGAACTGTACTACTGCAATTTAAGGAAACATAAATCAAGTCATGTTTGTGAGACTTTACTTTCAACGTGATAATTGGAATCGACAGATAACACTCAGACGCCACACTAAAGAGCATTTCACACCAAAAGTCTTTCGAAAGTGCTACAGGTAATGCCTTAAAAGACAGAGATACGTCTATTTTAACCAAGTTGTAAATCCGCACTGGTATAATCAACAACCATCCATCCTGCTGCCTATATGTCATTCTTACCTGCACTTGCACAAAGCAATGAAATGCATTCAAACATACCTGTCATGTTTTGGCTGGGAAACTTCTGTATTTTACCCTCTTTCCCACCGTCCTGTTAGTATTTTCCTGTAAATTTCCCGTATTATATATTAATTCTAAAAAACATACTGAAATGTCACTAACTTCGCGAGAACTGCTTAGAAAGATTGTTACAGAACAAAGGATGTCATTAGGCAACAGCACTGTTAGTGCTTTACTCTCATGTAAAATCAATCACTCTGGCCCCGCCCACAAATACACAGAGAACCACATGAGTGAACAAGAGATACTAAAAATGTGTAATGAAAATAAAATGTGTTCCTCTTTAAGAAAATCAATGTGTATATATGCTGAAAATATGTCAAATAAACAAATGTGCTTCAGTTCCCTTTTGTATTTTCATTTAGGCTGTATTATAATAATTACCCATGTAGGAACGTCCACAGCATTTCAGTGTCAACAAAGGTAGGCCTATCAGATTCTGATCATCTAATCATAGTTTGTAAGCGGTTCACAGGTGGTTATATTAGATTTCTTGTAAACCTGTTTTAAAACGCAAGGGATACTGAACCTCGGTCGGGCTAATGGGACGGCTCTAAGCGCGCGGGGGGGAAATTTCCCTTATTTTTACATTCTAAACTTGACAGGTATGTTCAAATCCAGCTGTTTATTTGTGGGTTATGCATGTGGGTGAACACCTGGATGAATTGTTGCTGGCTGGAAAACTGAGTATTTACCTCACCTTTAATGGATTAGTAAGTTAAAAACAAATGTAATGCCACTTGTCGTTCTAACTGTCTCTGCAGTTTGGCAGTTGCTCATCGCGAGTACTAACATGCATTCAGTTCAGCTCTGTGTACATCCTCATTGTCTGCTATTACTGATGTTTGGACAGGACTCGCTCTGTCAGCCTGCCAACAAATCGGTGATCAGTAGCAAATCTGGTGGTGTTACTAAATTAAAACAGAATTTCCACCAGTGTGAGTTGCAATTCAAACCCACTTATAGTGAGTAAATGATCAGTGGTGATCACTGTATGGTGAAATGTTGAATGCTGTCCTTTGTATAAAAGTCTGAGGCCACCATTAGATGTACTATTGTTTTAAATGAACGTATCTAATTATTTCTCTTTATTAGGATCCAACCAAAACCAATGCAGGAGTGATTGCATTTGGGCATGTCGAAGGCTATAGCATGAAGGAAGTAGAAAGTGCCTATAGAAGCAGTAGCAGTTTTTTTTAAAAAAATAATTTATTTTGGCTTCCTTAACATCACTATCGGCATCAGTGGCCATGTAAGCGACACACACAAGGTTACATCTACACACAAGTTCACCTCAACACCAGTTACATATATACACACGCACACGCGCACGCGCACGCGCACATGCACACACGCACACACAAGTCAATGCCAGTTTGGAGTAATCACTTAACCTACTACGTATGTCTTTGGACTGTGGGAGGAAACCAGAGTACCCGGAGTAAACCCACGCAGACACGGGGAGCAGAAAGGACCCAAGCCGCTCCACCCTGGGATTGAACCCGGGACCTTCTTGCTGTGAGGCAGCGGTGCTGCCCCTCTTTTTTAATAAATTCACAAAAAAATTCTACTTGTCAAGATGGGATGTAATTATACTCTACTCCTGTATCAAACAGTTGCAACAAATAATTAGCAGTTTATATAGTAAAGCATTTTACATTTGCAAGAGCAACATATTTAGTAGAATTGCAGAGACAGTTTAGAAATCAGTGTTGGTTTTAGAAATAATAAAACTATGAAACATTTCCATAGTTGTGAGTTTGATGCTTTGACCGCCAGCAAACTGTAAATTTTATCATGCAGTCCATTACTGGAAATGCGTTTGCAAACCCTGATGTGTTCAAAACACTTGAAAAGCAGCCTGAGGTAGCCTTTTGTAGAATGTCATATAAAAAAAAAAAAAACCTGAAATGGTTTTGCTTTTCCCCTACAGAGGTGAAGTTCTTTTCATTTAGAGACTCAACCGTACACGTAACCACAGACGTTTGCATAAAGCAAATGCTACTGTTTAATGGTTTTAGTTAGATCCCAGTTCTGATTGCTTAATGTGTTACTAAGCTCTTTCTGACTTGTATTATAACCGTTTATGAAAAGTTATATGCCATATGCTTCTGAAGAGCTTTTCTTGACGTATTAAAAGAGCTTTTCAGACACGCATTATCCCACATTCAAACACTTCCCACAGTGATTAATGTGAGGTTTACTGCCGTGTTGCCCTTTCCAAAGATCCCGGACTCTCCCCTTCAGTACAATACCATGGGTAGACTTTCATTCATTCAGATCCTCTGTACCGATGGATCTGGCTGAGAAGGTTCCAGTCTCCTGCTGACTATGTAATGGTGTTGACATCAGTCAGAAACCACACACACCACATGCATTCCCACCCACACACAAATTCAAGGCTATTTAGTTAATTAAGATGTCTCAATTCTGCTGATAGAGAAAAAAAAAACAACACTGCATTTCTCTCGGCTACCAGCACATGCTTTCAGACAGTCCATGATTTATTCAGGTTCGGGTATTTCAGTAGTAATTTGGAGATTAAATTCTTAAAGACACGGTTTCTAAGCACAGGTGGTGTCTGTCAGACCCTTTGGAAACTGTCTGGAATATTGGAGTTAATTGGAGTTAGTTCTTAAAATAAGGCAGACCTGCAGTACTTGGAAGCAGCATAGTTGCATTACTTGGTCTTTTAAAGTAGCACCATAATTTTCACCATTATGATAAATTTCACCAGTTATAATATTATAAATTTGGAACATCTTTATACATCATAAGACTAAGGTGGTGTAATGACAGATTAAATGTTGTATATAAAAAGAGCAATAGTTGCAA
>JAUZST010029584.1:0-29548 GCA_034779995.1 Parotocinclus haroldoi | reverse complement strand
GATCAGAGCTTCATTCATGGATCTGTTAAGTCCGGATCTTAAACCCGACCGAGCTGCTCATGATCTACAAACTCAGATTTTCACAATTTAATCAAATTTAAATAATAATAATAATAGGATCCTGTACTTTGGTTCTAACTCCGGGATCTCACTCTGATTTTCTTCTTTTAGTACAATAGTGACTCTTAAGAACAGCCTGGTTTAAAATCAGACCCGTTTTATTTACTGAAGCGGCAGGGGAACCATAGAACGGAACCTTTTTTTGCCCCGAAAGCAGACAGATACAGAAATATAGGTGAGACTCCTAATATATATTCCTATATTCAGGATATGTTCAGGATGGTTTTATTTTCAGCTTAGAGCGGCTGATGGAATTATTTCCACTCTGTAGATCCTCTTCAGTCTGTGCAGCGTCTGTCAGCAGTGACTCACTTCCTGTCAAATTCCTGAAAATATCCCCAATCACCGCCTCGTACGAATTTAGTAAAGACGGTAAAGTCATGCATTTTTAGCTGCCGTGTGAAGGATGACAAAAGTAAAATCCATTTTTTTTTTGTTTTTTATTATAGTTTTGCCGAGTCTGGATCGTGTTCCACCTCTGGCGAGGTGACGTTTCAATTCCGTTTGGATTTTCGGTGATAAAAAAAACCCCAGGTGAATGAGCTCTCGTTTGGTTAAGGTGGGTTCCTGGTATTTTAACGCTCACCTGAGTAAATGCTTAGGCTGTCGTAAGGTTAAGAAAACGTTTAGGAACGTAACGTTATCCAGAAGATCACCTGTACCTGTAAGGATGAGCTCATTCTTAAGAAATGAATATCATTTTCCTTTCACCCTGCCTGTTGTGCCTCGTGGGAAAAAAATGTATTAAGGAGTTAATTCTGCAGGTATAAAGACGCCTTTTTTGCTGAATGAACTTGGTGGTTGATTTGAATTCTCATTTTTTTAATCATCCTCATTTTTTCCCGTAGTCTCTCACCTTGTAACTGTGCATTGTTTGTAAATAATGTAAAGCTTCTGCGACGAGGCGACCAGCCGCGATCCATGCATTAGTGATGAGCTCTGGGAGCGGAACCAAAATAATTCTGTTTGAGGATGACGGTTAAATTTCTCCAGCTGTTGTAGAACAGATCTGCAGAGAGCAGGTCCATCGCCGGGATGTTCTGCTTTATTTATTTATCCCTCGGTCTGAATCAAACATAACTCGCTGTGCGGAGGTTTGCTCACCGGGACGCTGGAGGGTCTGAGGAGCAGCTCGTTCTGTGGGATCATCGTTTTTTACACGTATTTCATCATTCCGAATAAATAATTAACGCCGAACATTTTTGTTAGCGGAACAACAAGCGTGCAGATGTTTAATGAATAACATCTACACCACTCTTAAAAATTAGGGGGTATTTCAAATTGAATACGGAGAGGATCCCAAAAAGAAGCCCTGGACGACCTAGAACCGTCATTGATCAGTATCTGATAGGAGCACACGGGTAAGGGATTAGTTTATCCAACCTTTATCAAGCTCTACAATCCAGAGTTACGTTCACAAATACTGCTTAAAACTTTACTGTACAAAAAACAAGCCTCGTGTAATAACCAGGACGGATCATCGCCATGGAAACATGGATTGTGTTCAGACCAATCAGGAGGACAGATCTCTTTTGGAGCCAAAGACGACCAAAAAAAAAAAAACAAGCAACAAGTCCAAAAGCCGGGCTCTATCATGATACGGGGTCGGGTCCGGACCCTTGTTAAAGGTTCTTTAAGGCAGCATTAATGCAGAAAAGTACACAGAGGTTGCATATAATATGTAAAACGGTAACAATCCCATAATATCGCAGGATGTTTGGAACCTTGCTAGCCCAGCGGTTAAGGTACTGGACCAGAAGGTCCCGGGTTCAAATCCCACCTTTGTCAAAGTTGGGTCCCTGAGCAAGGCCCTTAACCCACAATTGCTTGGATTATAAGACTGTAAAATGGCGTCTGCTAAATGACATAAATGTAAATGTTTGTTAGGGGCAATAAAATAAATCAATACCCAGATCCATCGCAATGCGAACGACGACGATTCTGAATCGATTCCAAAATGTCTAAACAAATTTCTTCCATGTTAATTGATGACGGAAGGGAACTGAGGTTTAACAGAGACGAACAAGCGATGTTAAAGCTTAAACCCGACTCAGAAAGAGAGAAGAATTAAACTCAATCCTGACTTTATTAGCCGGGATTTCATTTTGTAATTGGTTACTAAGAGGCAGGAGATACAGCATCCCAAGATTTAATTCAATTCAATTCAATTCCTTAGAGATTATTATTAATTTTAAGTCTTTATTAAACCAAAACCTAAAAAGGCTTCTTCGGGACTGGAATGGAAACACATTTTATTAGTTCATTATTTTATCTTGATTTCATAGTTTCGATCTTTAACACTTTTACAGGTTTATATCAAACTCCGATAAACATAGAAAACAACAAATGTGTTTCCATAACTTGTTCCGATCCCTGTATTAAGAAGAAGAGCTACGATTTCCATTATTTGTGTTTTATATTATCTATCAAGTGTATTGCAGAAAAAAGAAAAAAGTTCATATATTTATATTCCGCAGCGTCCTGATGCTCGGCTAAATTGAATTCCTCGGCTGCACGTCATGCATGCTTTTTCTTTTCTGCTCAGCAAACCGGATTTTACGATGCAAAATATGTAATATTTGAGCTGCTCGGTTCTATGAATCATAAAGATGAGGAGCTGTCAGCACCTGCACACACACACACACGCACACACAAAGCCGTGGGTGGTATATGAAAGTATATAAATAAATATAATTCAAACTATTGATCTGGTAGATGCAGCATCTTCAGAGTTACAATCAAATGTAATGAAATAAAGAAGAGAACGGCTCCACGGTAACACTGCTGCTCTACTGCAGCGACCGAAATCCCAGACTGGGGCCGAAAATATACCCTCATGGGGGCCAAATGTTCAGAGCAAATCCTTTCCTAAA
This sequence comes from Parotocinclus haroldoi, assembly GCA_034779995.1. Lineage (NCBI taxonomy): Eukaryota > Metazoa > Chordata > Actinopteri > Siluriformes > Loricariidae > Parotocinclus > Parotocinclus haroldoi. The sequence goes on along the minus strand of JAUZST010029584.1, from coordinate 26,555 downwards.
GTTTTGGGTTGAAATGTGGTGGAGAGCCTCAGCAGATTAATAAACATCATTTTAATCTTGATTAAATGAAATGTTCCTCTCATTCAAACAGTGGTCCCTTCCATTTAAGGAGTGGTTCCTGCCATTAAGAGAGCGGTCCTTCTGTGGTTCCTCTAATTTGGACACTTGCATCTCAATATCGAATTCCTTTGTCCGATGTTCCTCAAAGTAGCAAAGTAGTTCCCTTAATTTTAAAAGTGGTTCCTTCCAGTTTGGTTTTAGTTTAGAGGTAAGTTCCTCCAATTGAATGAGGTGATTGCACTGTAGGCCTTCCACTGTTTTTCTGTTGTCCTTGCGATATCGAGAGCGGTTCCTCTGTGGTTCCTTTCATTTGGAGAGTGGTTCCTCACATTAAAAGAGTGTTTCCTGATTTTTAATCCCTCTGCGGTTCCTTCCATTCGCTGAGCGGTTCCTCTTATTTGGACAGTCGTTTCATTGTTGTCCTATCCATATTGAGAACCGTTCCTCTGTGGTTCCTTTCATTTGGAGAGTGGTTCCTCTGTGGCTCCTTCTAGTTGAAACAAGGTTCATCTCATTTAAAGATTAATCTCTCTGTGGTTCCTCTAATCCGAGGAGGTAATTCCACTGTGGTCCCGGTTCCTTTGTAGTTCCCTTCATTTGAAGAGTGGTTCATTCATATTTATAGACTATAAACAGTCCAACCTTCTTTGGTTCCTGCCATTTGTCGAATGGTTCCTCCGATTTAGACAGTTGTTTAATCGGGAGTGGTTCCTCTGAGGTCCCTTCTATTAGTAAATTAGGTTCCTTCAGTTTAGAGAGTGGTCCCTCACATTTAAAGACTTCTCCCCAAGTGGTTCTTCTTGTTTGGTGAGGAAATTCCACTGTGGTTCTTTTTATTTGGACAGTGGTTCCACTGTTGTCCTTTCAATATCGACAGTGGCTGAGGTTCGTTCCTTTTGGAGAGTGTTTCCTTCAGCTTAGACAGTGGTTCCTTCTACTTGTTGAGTGGTTAGTCTTATTTGGACAGTTCCTCCCATGTTGTCCCTTCAGTATTGAGTGTAGTTCCTCTGGAACTCCTTCCTTTTCTGCTTTGATTTGGGGAGTGGTCCCTTTTTGTCCAGTGCTTCATCCCGTTTGGACGTTCTTTTGCTTGACGGGTGGTTTTTTTTTTATCTCGATGTTCTCTTCGTTTGGACTGTGGTTCCTTCAGAGGACAGCCTGAACAGAAACTTCAGAAAGTTTCCAATTCTTCAGCATTTTCCTCTCCCACTTGCTTGTGACGTTGTTGTGCAGGACGCTCGGTCCTCGGTAATGAGCATAACGGCGTACGCTCGCTTCATTCACCTGAAGGAAGATCTCACTGAGAGGAACAAACAGATGAAACTACTGACACGGCACGATTTCTCGTGCTCGTTTAAGTAGAATCTAAAGTTTATTATGGTGACGGTCAGTCACAAGATGAACCCAAACACACCCCAGACAAGGCGCTACGCTCCCGTGTTCCTTTTGTTTTTAAAGTATCGGTTTGCAGGTCTGAACCTCACTCACGCCGTTGCTCTTTTGTGGAACAGTGCTCGTTCATTTAGGAAGGTGTGCCACCAGGTGAGTGACGGCTGAAGAGAAACGCTGCCAAGTGAAACGATTAAGCCCATTTCTCCTCCGGTTCATACACCAATTTCCATCATTTGTTCAACGTCCATCGAGTGATTTCCTGCTCCATGTGGTCATTATGTGGAATTATGAAGAACAGAAGTGGGCGAAACTGAATCGTTTCAGCTCAGCTTTCGCTTTTCAGCCCTAAACCTGTTCATTCATCATGATCTACACAATGGAAACGTCATTTTTGAGAATAGCAGATACTTATTAACCCTTCAGGGGAGTTTGTCATTTATGCATGACTTACCGTTATCGGAATAGTGTTCTAAAACCAAAAGTGAAGTGCTTCTTTATGACACGACAGTAACTTTCCGTATCACCTAATGACACCTCCTGACAACGGGCCTCGTCTCGAATCCCAAGTGGAGACTCCAAAGTGAACATCGGGCGCTGGGTTTACGGTAATCCTGCGATGGGATCCGGGTTAGGGTCCAGTCCCTCAAATACTAAGGGGAACAAACGACAAGCTGACATTTTCTGGGATTTTGTCGATCACAATAATCAGATGTTACTTTGCTAAAGTATTTTTGGTCATTTGTTATGGCTTTTTTTGGAGAATGATTCCCCTACTATTTGTTGGGTGTGTTTTTGTGCGCCTTTCTTGGCCGGTCGTGGACAGCTGAAGTTTGCCAAGTGACAAGCAGGATCAAAGTGGGAGGTTATACCAAGCGAGGTCAGAAAATGGTCCATAACGGGGTCAACCTTGAGGTGGATGGGTAACAACTGCAGAAGATTCCTGAGAGGTCTGGATAAACCTGGACGGTGTAATGACATGATTTCCTCGGCACACACTGACCTCAGAATACCATCCCGTGCCATGGGCAGGATGCAAGGCTGCCCACAAAGCCATGCCATGCATCCGCAATGGTGGGCTGGCAAACCTGAGAGGGAGAAGATATCAAACTCTCGTGACCTAATGGACGTGGCAGATCAAAGACTGAGAATGTGCAGCCGACAAATCCGCAGCTGTACGAAATGTAAGCCGTTCTAAGAACAAGCAAGGTTCTACCCAGGGTGGTGGATAAGTAGTAAATCTGAATCAAATAAAAAAGCAGGTCGATTGAAACCTTTACTTCTTCCCCTGCCTTTATTTCATCGAGATGATATATTTTTTTAAACTGTCGCGTTAAACAACGTCAAAACCTTGCGGGAGACGAAAACGAAAGGGCGCGAGATGATCCTTGTGCCAGCGCATGCATTATATCACTTGATGAAAAGTTCCTTATCACCTTCAGCCTGATAGGAATGTGACTCAGAGGCGACATCGCCCAGAGAGGGTCGGTGGCAGTTTTATTTTAAACCTTGCCTGCCAGCCCGAAAAAGAAGAAGCTAGAGCTGAAGGGGGGGGGGGGGGGAGGAGGGGGGGGAAGTCTCAAAAAAAAAAAAAAAAAAAAAGAAAAGGAAAAACAATTTTTTTCCCCTCCAACTATAACTTTAAAAATCCTGGGAGCGGTGGGATTGTGGCACGTCGTTCACTTTAGCCGATGTCAGAATTTCGACTTTGCTTTTTTTTCCTCCCTTAATGCGCAGTAAACAACGACGCCTGTCTGGGGAGTTTGCATTGTGCGGGACATATTTTTACCCCGGAAAAAAAAAGAAAGGGAGAAAAGAAAAAAGAGAGAGAGAGAGAGAGAGAGAGAGAGAAGAGCGAGCGAGAGCGAGGGAGTGATTAAAGATGATGCCTCTCACACTCCGCACTGTGCACCGTGATAAAAGCTTTTATGATTTCGCTTTGACAGGTTAAATCTGGATATCCGGCTAATTGACACCGCCTCAGATTTGCGCTGCCATATCGAGGGTATTTGCAAGTTTCATATCGTTAGTGCGCACATTTCTTATTCCGAGTTCCCCGGAGGGATCTGCTGCATACACAGCGATGCGAAAGCCCCTCTGCAAACGCTCCCCGTATATCTGTAAATACAAAATAAATTTAAAAAAATAACAGGTCGCCGCCGACTCCTAACTCGCCCCGCGCCCCGACGTCTCCGTTATGGAAAGGGCGCGTCCACGTCCACGCAGTTTGTATTTGAAATGGAACGTTTGATCGAGTCGGAAGCTCAAAAAGCCGTCTCAGAGTCTCGGAGATTTCGGTGCATGCTCGGAATCTTCTCTCGATATGAACAGAATGTTTTTAGCATTAAAAGTGCTCTGAATGGCAAGCGGTGACGATCTGCTGTATTATTATTTATTAGAGGAACAGCAGCAGGGGTGTGCAATACTGACGATGTATTTCGATAACGGTAATTGGACGATACTGTGGCAGTGTGCATCTTGTGCCTAAAGTATTCAGACGCTCTTTGATTCTCAATCGGCTTGACAATCTGTTGCTTTTCTTGTCATCAAGATGCTTTTTTTTGTTTGTTTTTTTGGCGAGACTTATCATTAAAGTTGGCCGAGTGTTGTGTTGGTGGACAGCCGCCTCCTGAAATTTGGTTCGGGCTCACAGGTGGTGAAATAAGCTAGCTGTCGAGCTCCCTCTACCCCTCCAACTGCGAGGCTGGTCGTGTCTGGATTTTGTCTCCAGGCGCAGCTTGTTCGCTCATTTGTAACTTCAGAGATGAGCTTTTAGGTAAGAGGGCAGCTTGGTTTGTCCATGGCGCCTTGACTCAGAGCGTACCTAAAGGATCCTCCGACGTTCTCGACAGTCGTCAGGCTTCTGCGATAAAGACGTTAACTCTATCCGGATGCAAAAAATGTGATCTAATCTAAATGTGATCTGTGAACTAAATCCGAGCTCCTGGTTTGGTTTCTTCCTTACAATCTGTTTCTACGTGAAGAGCCCAGAGTTGTGAATATCGGCAGTTTAAGGTTGTTACCTGCTATTTTAAGGGCTGTGCTTTGCGGGGGGATTTAGGAACTATCCTGTAAAGTGAGATCTCTCCCCGTCAGCTGTTCCTGGGACTAATTTTACAGCTCCCACCGTTTGTCCTCTCTGTTAGTTCCTTCATGTTGCTTTGAAATCTTACACACGGTGTAATTAGCAGCTCTTTTATGGCCGGCTCTCGCTGTTCGTTACCGATCGCTCTGCAATTGCGATTTTAGCCGTTCCAAAGAGAAAGAAAGAATGCCTGGCTGCTTTTTTTTGTGCGTTTTGTTGTCGGTAGCTTAGCAAAGAACGACGTTGGACCCAAACTCACGATTCTTGTCTGTGCCGAACTGAAGTCTGATGACAGTGTCAGTAACGCTTTTGGTTAATTAAATATGTAAATATTTATAAAGGAGAAGCTAAGCAGCAGCAGCTGTGGATGCTGAAATGTTCTCAACCCCCTGGGACAGTCTCAATCTGTTCTCTCTCTCATTCTGTCTCGCTTCTTCTCATTTCTCTCCGTTTGCAGAACCGTGTTTTACAGGAATGCCTGTCAGACAACGCTAGAACCATAAAAAAAAATGCTAGAAAGCATTTCTTATAAAGTCGATCCGCACTATATGATCTCCTAACGATAATATAATAATTAGAATATAATTAGAAGTCAATTAGTCCAAGCAGGTGGCCTCTGAAAGGAATTCATATCTTACACTACAACCTCTGTGTCTCTCCTATTAATGTGCAAATTATCATTTAATTTTATTCAGTTAACAAACTGTAGAGTTCAACTTACCTAGAAATTGGGAAGTCGTCAGTATCTGATAGGAGCACATGGGTAAGGGATTAATTTATCAAACCTTTATCAAGCTCTACAATCCAGAGTTACATTCACAAATACCGCTTAAAACTTTACTGTACAAAAAACAAGCCTCGTGTAATAACCAGGTCCACAAGCTCCGCCCACTTCTCTAGGCTCTCTCGGAGGCATCTAGGTGGACCGTCACCATGGAAAAAAACGGTTCAAAAGTCTAAAAGCCAGGCTCTATCTTAGTATAGGGTCGGGTCCGAACCCTTGGATGAAGGTCATTTACACTTATGTGATGCAGCATTAATGCAAGAAAGTACACAGAGATTTTAGAGCAACTCAAAGCGGCTTCAGGGCATCATCTTTTCCGGAAATGTCCATGCATTTTTTAACAAGACAAATCAGAAAAATTCGGACTGAAATATGGAAACCCAATCTTTCCTTGAGGAGCAATTGTTGATAATCTGAAGATCCTCAAAGCCCATCTTTGCTCCTCAAAGCCTTTTCTGTACCGGGTTTTTTTTTCCTGATTTGGGAGCCGTTTCTCTCTAAACACCTGTAACCTGGTGCCTAATTAAGGAGCGTTTTAATTTGGGAGCTGACAAGACATGAACCCGACCCAACTCTGGCCCTTTCATTCGGGCATGAAATCCACAGATCCTTGATGACTTCACAGCGCCGGGCTTGCCAGCGTTGTTAGGAACCGTCAGCCATGAGGTTACAAAGGTGGCCACATCAGCTTCTCGATGATACCCCTGATGTGGGTCGGCCTGCTCATAACTGGGGTTTCCCTATGAGCAGGGTGATGCCTAGCGCTGCCTACTGCGTTGCCAGAGGCTCCAGATTTGTGATCTTTTAGTCCTAGAAGTAGTAATTTTTGGGTTTTATGGTGCAGGGACCGTCCGCAATAAAGCCCTTGTCATATTGAGGTATCCCGACAGTAAATTATCGAGTGTGTGGATGAGGTTTAAAGAACATTTACGTTTAAGGGTTACACGTGGGTGTGACGGGAGACCCGTCACGTTTTACCTAACCATCCTCGCACCCACTCCTCCTCCTGTACCACCGCTGCGTGTTTATTCATGTTTGAAGACGATTTGCATTCTCGCTCGCCATTCCCCGATGCGTTTTCTCCGGCCGCTCAAAGCTCACCTTGCTGTCTCTCAGCATTAGAAAGCACGGCGAGGAAAAACTTCCCCCGAGCATTCGCTGCGACGCCTGGCGTGGGGGAAAAAAAAAACCCCGGACAGCTGTCATTTACATCAGGACGACTCCGTGCAGTTTTGTGCTGTGTTTTTACATGACAAATGACAAAAAAAACTGCTGGTCTGACGACACATTTAACCGAAATGCAACTTATTTTGCTTGTTTAATGTATAAATTAAAAACTATAACAAATAAAAGATGGTGCTGCCCCGTACTGCCTGTTTATTTTTTAGCTTAGTCTATTAACGTTTAACGTCCGGATCGGCCACGTCTGTGCTTTTCGCTCCTGTTTTATGGACTGGATATTCATAGGGTGGCATTGTCACTGGTCCCTGGTCCCTGCCTCTGTGGAGTTTGCATGTTCTCCCCCTGTTCGTAAGACACGGGTTAGATCTACTGGTTTCTAAAGTTCCCCAGTGGATGGATTGGGGTGGTGCCTTACCACCTTACCAGCAGAGACTTATTTATTAAAGATTTTATTTAATTTCCAACAACAAAAAGCAGCATTCGCACCGGACGGCAAGGTGTAGCAAACGCTGTCGGCGATTACATCGGGGAAAAGACGTGATGCCGATTTAGACAGTTGAGAGAGATGCTTAAAACAAACGATGAAGTATCGCTAATCGCTAAAATATTACGATATTGTTTTTAATCTGTATCGCACACCACTAATAAACGGTAATAAGTCGCTGTGCCGGTACCCCCAGACGTTTTCAATTGGCTTAAACTTCCAAAGGCTGGTGAATTAGTGGGGATGGATGAGAAACAGGCCGCTACCGTTCAGCCAGCAGACCTTTCTATCAAGTCAAATTTTATTTGCGTAAGCTGCCCAGGACCCTCACGAGTGCCGTGATTCCAGAGATATTTATTTAGCGCCGTGTTTGCTCACGGTGAGGGCGCACCTTCGTATCAACCCTAACTAAACAGGACTCTCTAAACACTCTCCGTTTGTTATGACCGGAGGTGATTCTGGGATGTTATTTTAGGTCCGCAGGGTAAGTACATACACTGTAGGGTCAAAATGTGGCTGGGCTTGGGCTGGGAACCTGAGCCTGCATCGCCATGTTCTCACTTCAACGTTTTCTTATTTTCCTGCATGCTTGTTTTGATCGGCGAGGTTTAATTGAAGTGCTAATTGCAGATAAATTACAGCGCGTGTTAAACTTGTTTTGACTGAATAATTATGGCCCACACACTCGCTTCTTAGCTTTGAATTGGCGTATTGTATTCACACGCACTAGCCCAGCCACTCTTCGCTTTAGAGAGCGTTCTCTCTCTCCCTTCTCAACCATTTTTCTCCTCTCTCGTCCGCCTCTCCATCTTCATCAGATCCCAAACCCGTACGACGCTGCTCAACACACGCCACGCCAATTACCCCCAGCCGGCCCGTCGGCTCCTGACCGGTTCGGCAAAGCTTAAATCAAGAGCTCGTGAGTCAGGCTTTATTTTTGCTTTAATTTTCTACTCATGTTTGATGACCTTCTTGCTTTTATTTGATTCTTCATCTGGGGAAACGTAGGAGTAAAAGTAGCAGGAGGTCTGGAGGAGGGCGGCGATTGTGCCCTTTCAGTGCCACGTTAATTTATAATGTTTCAGTAGTATTTGTTGTATAAATATTGAGTAGTAAAATGAAATTTAAAAAAAATGCTGTGCCCAGAAACTGGTTGGAGCCTGAAATTGCTCTGTCTTGAATCTATTGGCCAATACCAGGACTGCATAGTCCTTGCAAAAACATACACTTTTATAATAATAAAAATGGCTTAACAAAAGTAGAAAAGCTTTTGGCGGGGCCAGTTTTAACTGTTGGTAAAAAACATACCTCACCTTGCCAGAGTTGGGATACAAACCAGAGCAGCTCTGTTGTTAGAGCTCCGAGTCCCAGTGTTGAGCTTCCCCAGTTTGTAACCCACCTCTGGCAAGGTGTGGTTTGTCTGCTAATGCCAGTCCGCGGTCGAATCTGTACATTCCGTCGCTGCTAGCGTCAGAAGCTGACCCGGGGTGCCCCCACATGACAGTGTTTTGGTTGTTTCATATTTTGATGCTTGTCTACAGAATACTATTTTTTATGTAATACTATATTTCTACGCATATTAATAATTCCGGGGATTTTATCGATAACGGTATTTCGGCGATACTTTATTAGGCTGTTTCTTGACTCTAAAGTATTCAAAAGTTACTCTCTGAACCGCAAAGACGTCTTGCAAGATGTCACTGTTGTCATCTGTTGTTTTCTTGTCCCATTTTTCCCAGGTTTGCTGAGTGTGTTTTTGTGCTGCTATCATGGCTGGTCGTGGACATTTGACTCGTTAAGTCTGTCTTGATCTTTATATTGTGCACATTTTTTTAGTCCACGGAGGGTGAAATAAGGTAGCCGAGTCTGTCGCGGCAATCGATTTCCAAACTTGGTTCGCAGAACGGCGTCTTTTGAGCACCATCCGTCTTTTCAAAGCCAAACCACGTCCAGTGGCTCAGACTGCGAGGCTGATGGTCGGTAATGTGAGCTCGTACATTGTTAAAAATGTCGTTTTAACTACGGGATGTTATCGCTGACGATGCGTATTGCAAGCTGATCCCAAGGGCAAGCGTTAATCATAATTAAAGGTTCTGCCAAATCCGTTTTCTCCTGGAAACATGGGTGACTTGAACGTCTAAAACGAAGGAGTTCTTTAAGAAATCGTAAGGGCTCGTAACGCTTTCTACCGTTTGCCGTGCACGTTTAAGCGAACGTGAAGGAGGCAGTTTGTCGATTTTACAGGACGCCGAGTTTCGGAGTCAGAAGGAATAAGTGTGGAAGATGGATTGATTTAATGCATTCATGCTCAGAAGCCTCTTGATCCTGCAGGGGCCGCTGGGAAATCTGCAGGAGTGACTTTCCGATGAGGACGGTTATAAATGTGGCATTTGATAATCACACTTTTCACCGGCCGTACTGAAATGTCTCCTGATATTAAAATAATTCTATGTATTATTATGAGCATAATAATGTCTCCACGGCTGGGGGGACAGTCACGCCGCTGTCAAATTCAATCAAAATGCTAATGTTTTACTTGACTAATGCAGTAACCTTTCAGTGAGATCTGGGACTCGAATTCATCCCTACTACTATTTTATGAACACCGAGTACTCAAATATTGGTATTCGGAGAGAATTGCTATGGGTTTTTATCCTTTTAAATACCCATGCTGAAACATTTTCATCTGTATAACACTCTCCACCGGGAGGCACAGGGTCTTGGAAAGTTCCTTTCACTTTATTACAGTTTTCCTAAAAACAATCCGTATTGAGGATCAGGTGAGGTCGTTTTGGTTAAATCTCTATTTATAATCCCAGAAGGTGGGTTGGGGTCGAAATCAGTCAGAGTCAGAGGCCTGGAGGGAAGATCTAAGCTCATATTGAATACTGGACAAAGATCAAAAGGCTCTAATGTTGCGTCGTACTATGTCCCTTCCCATTTTCCCAGTGCCTCAGGGTACCACTCTGAACCGTCCCGACCCTGAACTGGAGAAAGTGCTCGCTGAATATCAACGACTGTTTTTCATACATAAGGACTGTGGTAGCCTAGAGGTTAAGGTACTGGACTATGGACCAGAAGGTCCAGGGTTCAAATCCCACCCTCTGTCACAGTTGGGTCCCTGAGCAAGGCCCTTAACCCACAACTGCTTGGATTGTAAGACCGTATGAATTGTAAGTCGCTCTGGATAAGGGCGTCCGCTAAATGATATAAATGCAAAGCATTTACAACCTTACATGATCTTAAAAGACCAATCCTAAGCCTAGGGCGACAGTGGGAAGGAAAAACTCCCTGAATGAAGAAGGAAGAAACCTTGGGAGGACGGAGACTCAGAAAGGGACCCGACCTCCATGGGTGGCCTACATGAGAACATTTCTTTAAGAACATTTCTTTATGGACTTTGACCAAGTGACTTACTGGGACACATGACGGACCTGTTAGCAGTGAACGTGGCCGTAACGTTGACCTGGAGGTGGAACCGCCAACCTACAGATCTCTAGTGGGTCAACAAGTCCTAATTCAGCTGTGCCGCCTTTATTATTTACATCTCTGGAAAAACAGGATCTGATTCCAAGCCACGTACTGGACGTTCCTCCGGATATTCGTCGTCCTTCTGCTCTTGTCCAGTAAAAGCTCAGGGTTTTGGGCTAAGGTCCTCGGAACGTCCGCTCTCTTAGTTTAGAACATAAAGTCAGCTCTGTATTTCTCTGGGGCAAATTCAAAATATTAAAACTGCCTCCATCTGGAGGAATCCTGCTGCTCATCCATCACCAGTTCTGTGGGTTTGGGGGCCGCCTGGGTTCGATCAATCCTGGTTAGAGCCTTATATCAGCATCTTCCCCAGCACGCTGACAGATCATCTCTCTGCTGGAGCAATTCAGCTCTAATATCATAAAATGTCTTCTTCTACAGAGACGCAGAAAGCGATAACTCCGCGTTAAACGCTCTTACCGCCGAGAAATCGCTCGTTACCATATTTGGAAGAGGGGAACGCGTGTTATAAGACGCGAGAGCGTTATATTGCCTTTCTATCACCGCGTGAGAGAGATTTTATTTTCTTTAAATGATGATAGCAGTAGTAATCTCCGTAATAAACCAGGCACGGGTCTATTTAGAGCTTTACGGGGTGGAGGCAGAGCACTTTAGCCCTCCTGTAGCGCGCCACGTCGCATCTTTTGTCCCGTTAAAATCAGAACTGTTTTTTTTATTCCGTTCACAGTCATATAACTTTCATATTTACCTGATTTGTTTTCCTTAGTTTGTCATCGGCTTAGTGCTCAAATAACATTTATAAAGCAATCTGTTGAGCGAACGCATTTAAATAAAAACAGTACAATTATCTTCAAACTTCGACTTTCCAGTCAGAACGAATAACAAACAATGAATTCGTGAAGTATTGGTAGCAACTAGCTCTTTGACCCAAACTAAACCGCAAGCCGAACACGTTTTTCGGTGTAAGTTTAAAACTAAGTCGTCCAATTACTGAGTGAAAACGTGAATAGATAACTTTAATATTCAATTTAAAACAGTCTTACCAGATAACAGCATAGCGTTCAGTCAAAAACGGAGTTTGCCTGTTTATTTTAGGGCTGCGTCCCAATCCGCGACCTACGTGCTACACAGTGTGTCTGAATAGTACAGGTAGGGCTAAGGGTAGTGTACACTCTTTAGGAGTGATGTTCTCGCTTTGAGACGCCACACATGCGCAACGCTGTGAGTGAGCCGTTAGCGCTGTAAAACGTCAACAAATAAATAACCCTTCACAAAATATGACCACGGAGTAAATGCACTTTTGTGTCTTAAAATGCTATAGAATATGAAGGCGTTTTTTACTTTTTCAAAAATAAAAAAAAATAACAAAAAACATAGCTCTTCTATGAATCCCTGTTACGTTATGGAAGGCCAAAGGGGAGAAAATTTCTGTTGTTAACGTTTGTTTGTAGCGTTAGCAAGAAAGGAGAAGTAAAAACGGCAGGTGCATTACTTATTGCAAAGCTTTACTAAACAGCAAATCCGCACAAAAATGAATTCTGAAAAGAACATAAGAGCAAGGATTAAAAATGGCTTGAATACTGCTACAGAGCTACGTAGCTAAAGCTAATTGCTTATGGTGGCTAACTAGCATCAACACACACCCAAGTTTGTTTAAAGCACAACAGCACACTGCCTAAAGTTGCTGTAAGCTATATAACTATAAACATAAAATGTACTTTGATAAATAAAAACTAACAGATAACACAATTTGTGCATGAGCCACAAAACTTTATGCATTTCTATTAAAAACAGAGCTCTACCCTACTGAAAAAAAACAGACCAGCATGATGGTGGACTTGGTGGTGACCAGCGTTTGTTGTGTTTTGATGGGGATGCTGGTCTTTACTGGGGGTGCTGGTGACCAGTATATGCTGGCCTTTGCTGGTTTTTGGGATAGTGGTGACCAGCACATACTGGTCTTTGCTGGTTCTTGGGTGGTTGTAACCAGTGCATGCTGGTCTTTTCTGAGTATGCTGGTGACTAAAATGGTGGTTGAACAAACAAAATCAGCAACATCATACTTTGCAACCAGCTTTGCCAGCAAGGTTATGCTGGTCATCCAGTGAAACCAGCACCACACCAGCTTAAACCAGCATGGATTTGCTACTGGTCAATGTTTGTTCTTTTCAGCAGGGTATACATGATCATTATTACTATGTTTAGTGTTAATATGTCCTAATACATCAAGTCTGTATATGTTATGTGTGTTATGTTTATACTGCTAAAGGGTACGTTAACGTGACCACGTTACCTTTGCTTAATGTGGAAGGCCAAAAATGAATTTAAACCAGTAAGTTAGATGTGTTAATGTACCTTTGTGCTCTCATGAAACGTTTCGTACTGCATAAACGTGGGTCTAGTTACATCATTTACATGCTGATACAGGCTAACACGATCAGCACAATAACCTCGTTTGACCCAAATAAATGTTGAACCCTGAACCCTCATGTTTGTATCACCACGTTTACAGTTCTTCTTTCTCACTCTTGGCGTTTCACATTCTCAATCACACGCCGGCACGCTTTTCTCGCTGACCTAAATTTACCCACAGCTCCTTTGTGTGCGAAAACAAGTGAACTTTCATTATTGCCGATCCCTGCTAACCCGCAAAACGGCTTCACGGGCGAGACAGGATGATTGATACTCTTCATCACCCGGAGCCTCCCTTCCCCTCTCCCCTAATGTAATTCCAAACGAACTGCGGCACGCCGTCATCCATACGGAAGTTACTCACGGACCTTATCGATTCGATTGGCCACAATAACACAAACTCTCCTGGTACATCCATGCCTATCAACTACACACTACGCCGAAAACCGATTGCTCAAAAAGAAAACGAAAAAAAAAAAAAGCAAAACAAATTTGGAATCTCTGCTCTGGATGAACTGTTCAACTATACTTTTTGAATATTATGTAAAAATGTAGTATGATAAGAAATAACTGTATGCAGCCTTCATTTGCCTATTAATCAGTATAAACGATATCTATTGATATGGAATGCCAAAAGGGTCAGACAAAACCCTTATGGTTGTGTGTTGTATTTATTTAACCATACACTTGACCAGAAACTCTTTTATATATATATAGATACTAATCAATATAAACGACAAGGACTACTATGGAAAGCCAAAAGGTTCTCAGTTCCCCAGAAACTGTCTTTATATTTGATTGAAACAATATTTTTTTTGTTTAATATTACCTACATTTTTATTTGCACGGTTCTAAACAAGTAAATGTAAAAAAAAAAAAAAAACTACGGATATGGAATGCCAAAAGGACCAGAATGTCTTTAACTCAAATCAATATAAACGATTAGGATTAAAATGGAATGCAAAGTAATCAAATAAACAGATGAAAGTTAAATATTTTGTTTTAAGCTATGTATAACCCAATCAGTACGAACACGGAATGCCAAAAGGGTCACGTGGGACCATATTCCGTGAATGATTTCTTTAACCTGTTTCTTAGGAACTCAGATGAACACAATAAAGAAAAGCTAGATGTGGAGAAAATCTGTGGAGATGCACTCTTCTTAGACAGTGATGTGAAAAAGTATTAGCCCCACGCCTGTGGATTGTGCATTACAGTAGCATATGCGGTATAAACAAATCCTGAGTGCACTGAGTGTTGTTTAACTTTCTTTAACGAATGCGTGAAATTTACACCGTGCTTTTGCACTGTTTGTTCGCCAAGGCTCTGTTTATGCGTTATTAGATTTTGGTTGGCTCAAAATATGCAGAAATGCAGAATTCAGACAGGGGCAGAGACTCTCACAGCACTGTAGCTCCAGGTTAGAAGCATTAAATGTGAGTATCGGCTGCATTTCTGAGTGAGACGATTAGATTTGGGAATAAAGGGTGGGAAATGGCGGGCAAAAGCAGGTTTCGTTTATTAAAATGGCTCTGTATTTTCAAACCAAGCGGCATATCTAATGTAATTAAAAGTGTTATTAATATATGAAGATGTACACAAAGCCCGTAATTCTGGATCTGTGGGTCAATAATATTGATTTAAAAAGGTTATGAAACATATTGACAAAATAACAGAAGTAGGACATAATTTGGGCAATGGAGAACCCGGAGTGATTAATGTGTGTAATATTTATGCTCATTACAATGCTGACCCCCTCTGACACATACACACACAGGTACACACACACACACACACACTCCCCTGGCGTTACCGTCCTTTTCCCGAGGTTACCAAGTCAGCACCTCAGGTTTGTTCCTTAGCCGTCATCACATTCTCAGTCCCACGGCGGGATTATCGGCCCCGACTTTCCCAGACAAAGCAATTTTCAGGGGAGAAAGAAGCTCGACGGCGGAGCCTCATCCGGCTTCTTATGTGAACCTCGATCATGGCTGCCCCTGCAGTCAGGACGCATTTACACCGGTGCTTCATATTCACTACTTCCGCAGCACAGAGAGCCGGCATATTGCTTCATAATTCAGTTAAGAGAATTGTGCCAGCTTGGCAAGCCGGCCTTAATTTCCCAAGAAAGTGATGCGTTTATCTGGAAATATTATTAAAGCAGCCGTGCCTCGTTTGTGTTCATGAAACAAACTTTCTGCTGAGAGCAGCGTAACGCGGCGATTGCGCTCCCTCTGTGAGAGGCCTCACGCCATTTCATCTCGGGCTCAGCGAGGTGTCAGCTCCCATGTTGCTCGCCTGAAAAGAGCTACGCTCAGCACCGGCCTGTTAAACAAAACCCTCATCTTAGACATACTAAAACCGTCCTCGCTCCTCGCGGTACAGGTGGATGGAACGCATCACATGACTGGGTTAACGAGCTGCTGCCAATAATGAAAGAAAGTGACTTTGGGCACAACTGGCAAGGATTACCAAAATTGGACATTAGAAGAACCACCACCTGGTCTGATAAGTCTCGCTTCCTGCGTCAATATTCAGATGGTAACGTCAGAATTTTGTGTAAACACGAAAGCATGGACCGTCCTGCCTTGGTGTGGGGGTATTTTATTGGCACACGTTGGGAACGTTTCTCAAACCTTGTTAAGTCCATCCCATGGATATTGAAGGCAGTTCTGAAGGTAAACCTGGTCCAACCCTTTTAACGTTACCAGTGAGTGTACCTTAATTTAACTTTAAAAGAACGGAGCCCCGCTAAACAAGGCGAACCCCTAAAACACGTGCACTTCAGTGCCATGGAGATAAAACAACAGTGAAGCAAAAACCAGAGGGCTCATAAATATTTTAGCAGGGCCAGTCGCGTGTCCAAAACCAGCAGCTTCTCTCTCTGGCTGGAGCCAAATAACATCGCAATCCTTCGGGGACTGCAGATGTACAAGATTCATAAACAGAGAAACGAAACAGACACGATGTGGCCGAGAAGGTACCGCATAAGCAGTTCATAAAAATACATGTGTTTGTCGATTTAGGGATTGGCCTTTTAGATCATGTATTACTGTAAAGCTGCTTTGAGACAATGCTACGTTGTAAAAAGCGCTATATAAATAAAATTGAATTGAATTGAATTGAACTGAACTCACTGAACACACAATGAGACAAAGGCTTTGGAGGATGGCTTGGTGTTAAGAAGGGCAGCAAAGAAGCCACTTCTCTCCAAGAAAAACATCAAGAACAGACTGACATTATACAGGAAGTAAAAGGGATTGGACTACAAGGGACTGGGATATTTGCTCTGATGAAGCCCCTTCAGACTGTTTGGGACATCTGGGAAAATTATTTTTCATAGAGGAAAATGTGAGCACTATGGCATGGCAACAGTGAAGCGTCATGAGACCATATTTGTGAGGGGTTGCTCCTCATCCAGAGGTATGGGTTCACTAAACATGCTGCCATGAATAATGTCACTGCCATGAATAAGGAGTGGTATCAAAATATCCTCCAAAAGCAACTTCTCCCAAGAAGTAAGGAGAAGTTTGGTGATGAACAATGCTTAATCAAACATGACTAAGAACCCAAAGATGTCCCAAAGCAAAAGTGGTGAAACCTGTGGTCCTCAAAAAGAGTGTGGACAAAAAAAAACTCAGAAACTGTCATCAACTCCCAGCATTGATTGAAGGAATGAGTTTCCATCATTAAAATTTTTGCCCAGAAGCTAATATCCAGTATGCCAAGGTGAATTGCAGAAGTCTTAAAGAAGAGTCAACACGGTAAATATTAAGTCTTTGTTTAATTGGAATGTATCTGTGAATAAAAAGTAAATAAAAAAAACATATGGAATGCCTATAATGCTAGTCTACAAAATGTAAAAAATATGGTTCAGAAATACACTCCTCTCCAAAAGTATTGAATGCCTATGCACGGTTTCAGATTTGAGTTTAGCCTGTGAATGCTGTGCAATTATAGTTAGAGAAGCAACCAACATGAGAACCTGATAAAAACTTGATTTTTTTTTCTGTCAAGTTAAAGAAAACTTGTTTACAGAAAGCAAGCAAACCGATTTTGAGATCCTTCATTACGCAGGAAGATAATGACCCTAAACACACTGCCAAAAGTACAAAGGGGTCCATCAGGGACTGGGCTGGCTTAGTCAATTTCAACTTAAACCAGACTTAAAACCTACAGAGCTTGTATTTAACCTGCTGTAGATGAGACTGCTTAAGACCCCCGAAAAACAACTGAAAGAGGCTTGAGATGAAAGCCTGGAAAAACAACACAAAAGAATGCAAGTTTAGTGATGTCAGTGGGTTAATGCAGTTCTTGCAAGCAAATGATTTGCAACCAAATATTAAGTCTTATTCAGTCTTATTCATCTATTTTAATTTGATTTGTTCCAATACTTTTGCTCACAAGAAAAATAGGTGGGTTCAGACAAAAGGTGCTATCTTTTGAACTGTGTATCAGATCCAGATGCAAATACCTACATAATAGATGGATGTTGATCTTTTGACTTATATTCGTATTTTAATGTCAAACGCAAATGTTTTCATTTAACAGCAAAAACAAAAGGATTGACTTTACTGTTCCAATACTTTTGAAGGGTGTGTACATTTTTTCAGTTCTTAATTATTTTGATGTGCTGAATTCAAATACAGAGTGACTCAAAAGCCACAATACACAGGGTGAGTAAAAAGGCCCAGGACACATACCATGCTGCGTCATGGATTTTTCCAAAACTTTCTTCTCCTTGTGCTTTCTTCATCGCCGTGAAATGATCACTACATGGCTTGTTGTCCACTCTCCCAGTTTCTCAGAAGTTGAGGGATGCAAAAGTGCTGTATGAAATTGGTCTTTCTGGGTGTCGGTTGTTGAAGGCATCTGCATTTCTTGGACATCGGAATCATCAATTCCATCTTTACTTACCAGTGATGAGCAACAAAAGTTTTGAACTTTCTATGATAACCACCTTTCCATGAGAAAATATTATATAATATATAATTATATAACTAAGCACAAATAATATTATATAATATAAGACTGTATTCAACTCTGGTAGTTGGTAAGTGGTAAGTGTCCAGTAGTAGTCTGCAAGCATTTAATTATTCTATTTACCCTAATATCATTTCTCCAAACTCACAATTTCCTGGGAAAATCACTTACCTTACCACATATAATGTGATTTCCTGGATTTTTTGTATTCTGTCAAAAAAATTACAGATCTCTCCATTCTTTGTAGGTGGGGAATCATGCAAAATCGGCAGCATATCAATTACTTATTTTCCCCACTGTGTGTGCGTGTGTGTGTATATATATATATATAGATATTACTGTATATACAAAAAAACTAAACACTATTTGCAGACCACAATTCTGAAAATATGAGTTTTGTTGTTCCATAATTCCACAACTATCAGATAATTGATGAAATATTTCTAAACTGCATGGAAGCAGATGCAGGAAAGCCTATTAAAATGACAACTGTCTGACATTTAAAATGCCCTTAGTAAATGGCATTGTTGTTCTGTCTGTAGCAATTAGGAAAGCATATATTTCCGATCGTTGCAAATCACTGGGATGATATTAAATAACATACACTATAGGGTGCCAATGAGACATTTGGAAAATAGAAAGGAACTTCTCTCTTAGGCCTCACCCCCTCAAACTGTTCTATAGAAGGTGACTGTGAAGGCAACTGTCCCAGTCGTATAACATTTTTTTGTGTAACCTACACCATATTAGCACTGGAAACCCTTTTTAGAAAAAAAGCTCTTGGTATAAACCAAGCTACATAGGTACAGAGATGCCCAATCTTGAATATTACCTGTGTAAAGCTTACTTGTTCTTCCAGTGTCTGTGTGGTGTTTTATTTGAAAGCCCTGGTTTCCTCACACATTAGATGTGTCATGTGAATTGAACACTCTAAATTGGTATATTGTGAGTGTTTTTGAAAAGTGCAGTTGCCATATTGCTATTTGCTATCAGTGTTATAAATTAAGGTATTGGTGTTGAAAGTATGTTGATAAATGTGGCAGTTTAATAAAGAATCAAGTAAGTGGTAAACAAATGTTGTTTAAATTAAAGCAACATCTTTAGTCGCTGGACTAAAGATGGTGAACAACTCTGGGAAACAGAGTGTTGCACTTATGAAGAGACTGAATATAATGCTGAGCAACCAAGAGGAACAAAAGCAATTTATTATTCAGCATGTGGAAAGACATTGTCAGGACTGTCCACACGCCAATCAAATTAATGTATTAAAAAAAGAAACTATAGGTAGTGTGTCATCACTTTTGTTGTAACTTGTAACTAAAACGAAAAGTTGGATTTGGGGGTGAGGCTACAAAAATACTTTATTCTTCAGAAATGCAATGTAATACCTGCAGCTTTTTAAATGTACATTCAAAATGTAAAAATGATCGTCATGACACAACTAGACAAGTTGTGTGTATGCATGTTGGAGTATGGGCAAGTATAGTGCATTTATACATGAGCTTAATAATCCGATCACTGCATAATATCAGGTTTTTGTCAGTAATCCGATCAATGTTTATACATGCACCTGAGTAATGAGAAAGCTCCAGGTGACATGCATTACTCGTATTTCTATTTTGCAACCAGCCAATAATTTCACAAAAAGACATTACATAAACTTTAATATTAAATAATGAAATATTCATTTTAGTATAAGTATACACTACTTTCTCCACAGACTGTTTGATATTTGTTTAGCTGTCCTTAATTCCATGGTATGTTTAATTCAGGGTTTGCCAGATCCCATGAGAAAAAAAAATCACACATAGAAAGATCTGATAATTTCATTGGTCCCCAAACATATATTGCAACTGCCTATTGAAAATCAAAAAAATTAAAAGCTATTCAACAACTTTGCCTTAATAAAGTCAGAATTATTATGTAGAATTATTATTAGCATTATTACAGTAATATAATATATGTAAATATGCATTTATCTTGCATGTAGATATTTTGGTTACAGAACTACAGAAATGTAGTAATTGATTCATGTCAAATATTTGCTAATTTAGTTTTCAATTTATTTATTTATTTATTTATTTATTTATTTATTTATTTATTTATTTATTTATTTATTTAGGACACAGACCAGTATTGTACTCAACCATGTACCACTCAAGTCTCGGTTTAAAAAAAACGTTTTCAAAAAATAGTGTCAAAAAAGTTTAAATGTAACAAAAGATAAACTGCACATAAACATTATCAGGTGCTGGCCTCTTGATTTCTTCTTGATGGCATATTTGTCTGTATATATATAATCTGATATATAAATTTAAGTCATCTGTTAGCTAGCTGGCTACATAGTGACTATTGAGTATACTGGTCAAACTTACTGACAACATGCTAGTGTGAACATCTGCTGCCTTAGTTATAGACTAACTATAGTCACATGATTTATTGAACAGGATTAGTGCTATTTACACTCAGTACTAAGAGATGCTCTGTATAATAACTAACTTTTCAAGACTTCCTCATCTTGGGTCTTGGGAAATTTTTAATTGCCACAATGTTTAATGAGTAAACCATCCTTTTATTATCCTAGTACATATGGCTTAAATTGCACTAAAGAGGAGAGAACATAAATGTATTGCAGTCATAACAATCAGAGACCATAGCAAAATAATTTGGTTAGAGTTGGAGCAGTCTAACCAGAAAGGTTATAGTCTAAAGCAGATGTTCACATAAACACCATCTCTATATTGTACAGTTTTCAGTCTATTAGCCAACTGTTTTCATAGCTACTTAGTTTTTCAACAGTATATGTAAAACAACATATTGCATTTAATATGCAGTCAAAAGTATAGTCAACACGTAGGAAAATTTTGAATTCAAATGGATAACCAAGGTTAGACTTAAATAATTCAGAATTAAATAGATTTTGTTCAAAGATACCCAGTAATTGTAAACTTAATACAATTATTTATGTTGGAAATAATGCACTATGAGTTTGCACTGATAAGCACATCAACATAAACATGGGAACACAAAACCTATTCTGACTTAAATAACATCACCTCTAAAGACTTAAAATGAAATCAAAGGATTCATAAGGCAGGAATCATACCATACCCACCTTCCCACTCTCATGTTTTAAACATTTACATTTTATATAATAGAAAACACAAGCTTACTTTCTCCATGCAGTAGATGAAAACTAGGAAATAAGTATTGGTGTCATTGTTGCATTTCTCACATCAAAAGTGGTTTTAATAAGGCCATTATAAATACATCAGAAAAGAATCTACTGTGATATTCAGCAAACAGGTCGATACAGGATGCGCACCATTCAGCGCTCTCTTTTTGGGGCATCGTTGCAGTTCGTCTGAGGTGGAGGCTTATAATGAAGGCTAGAGTGCTGGGATCTGGGGCCCTGCTGTGTTCAAAGATGCCAGTCATCGCCAAAGTACTTTATAATGGAAATAAAGGTAATATCTCCAAGCCTTTGAGGTGGAACCCTGTCATTATTCTCCTGTTTTTTTTGGAGAGAAAAGAACAAATAAAAAGATGTGGGGAAGTAGAGAGCAAACTAGGTGAGACGAGGGGAGTTAGACATAATGCTGCGTTCATCTGTTATAATTTGTACTCACTTTTTATATAATTTGTAGGGTTGCACAGATCGGATTCTTGGAATTGTTGACAAAAAGTTTTAAGTAAAAAATCAAGATAAAATACAATAAAAGCAGGGAAATGCGTAATATTTTGAAAACATAATCTAGTTAAATTTCCATTTGTAACTGGTAATAGTATTTATGGATGGCACAGTGGTGCAGCGGTTAGTGTGTCCAGTTTGGGACCTGACCCTGTATTTTCTTCTTTGTGGGTCTGCATGTATCCTGTGTCTTTCTCTGGATACTTCGGCTTCCTCCCACAATCTAAAGACTGTGTGTGAATATATGCCCTATGCTGGACTAGCAACCTGTCTTTGGTTTTCCTGCCTTGCGTTTTGTGACACCAGCAAGGCACAGGCTTTTCTGCAACCCTGACCCAGATTAAGAGGCTATGAATACGAATAGCAATTATTCATAGGTTACAGAGTATGAAAACTGGCATCAACCCTAACATATTGACACCCATTTACTATGTAACCAGTGCATTGATGTATAAAGACTAACCTAAAATGAAATAAAACAAATGTCATTCACTTAAAAGTAAACAATATTCAATTTTTTTTAAATTGTTTGTAATTGTCTGATTGATTGATTTAACCAATAATGGCTAATGGGTGAGTGAAACTGTAATGTTTAAAATTTGGATGCACCGCCTCTGTCACTAATTGACAAAACACATCAGAAGCACCCACAACTGCGTTGTCATGTCCAGCTCTACCATCATCGTCAAGTTCGCTGATGACACCCTTGTGATGGGCCTGATCACAAGCAACAATGAGCAGGCCTATCTCGAGAAAATTACATATCTGGAGACCTTGTGCCTGGAGAGCAATCTTCTCATCAACACGAGACGAAAGAGCTGTTCGTGAACTTTGCTATGAGGCAGGGAGACTTTACCACCCTGTTCTGATTCGGGTAGCAGAGGTAGAACAGGTGAAAAGCTTAAAATATCTCAGGGTGCACATAACACAGGACCTGACATGGACACATCAACAGCCTGCTGAAGAAGAGCCAACAGCGTCTATACCATCTCAGACGCTTGAGGCACTTCAGACATCAGTTAAGCACTCACCTAATGTGCTAGATGTTTAGATTATGCAGTATACTACCTCACTTCTAAGCCGCCAAATAAATACATGGGAACCTTGTATTTAGAGACATTTCAGTTATTAACCATTGATGACCAACAGTGCATCTCACAGTCATCTACAGCACATTTACTGTATGCACTTTAAATTTTTTAAGTGGAATGGAATAGGTCTTGCATCCTCTGTATTTATTAACTGCAGTCTTTAGTGTGTATAACATATATACTGCCCTACTGAGCAATGTCTTTCCCCAAAGTCTATAATAAATTGATTGAGTTTTATCTCTTTCTCCATTTTCACTGTGACTTTATGGCATGTTTGTCTGTTAGTCTATAGGGACCCTTTTATTTCCAATTCAGTATTTACGAGAGAGAAAGTGATCTCAGAGGAGCAGAGTTCCTTAGCATAGACCTGTCTGTGATACACTGTGATACAGGAGTAAGTGCTCTACTCATGCATACCCCCATGTATCACCCTTTACAGTGGGTATTAATGAGAACTGAGACTGAAATGGGTGTAAAATATTTATACCAACCATTCTAAAGTAAAAATAAATTGAACTGGTAGTACAACAATAAGCCCTTCCCTTATTTTCCATATGTCTGATATCTATGGGTGTGAAGGTTAGTTGTTATGACAGTATCCATGATGTAAGATCTACAAATAACTATAAACGATATAGTTTATGTCAAAGAAAATATTTACAGTGGGGTGTGTGCTTTGAAATTTGGCTTCGAACAGTGGACTCAACAAAACCAAATAGCGAGATCATTCCAGGTGAAAAAGAAAAAAAATTACAAAGCAAAAGAAAAAAATGTCTACTAAGATCATTGAATGTTTATCAAAACATTAACTAGAGAAACTTTGTAAAACTTTTGAATGACTCATAAATTCTGCTTTGATCTTCACCCAAGTCACAACAATAGACAAACAGTTTCTGCCTAAACAAATATCAAACAAACAGCTGCATTTTGTGTGTTTATGTTTTTTAAACAGAGTGATTATTCATCCACGGCACAGGCTGGAAAAATATACAAACCACTGTATTTGAAAAATGGCTGAAACCCACCCTAACGAACCCCCCTGTCGACCGCCTTAGCTTTCTGTAGCTGCTGATCAGGTTTACTTCAGTTTCCTCCCACATTCATAAGACATGCATTAGGTTAATTAGTTGCTCTAAATTTGTTAAGCGCGAAAGTGTCTGTCTAGTGTCAATGTAGCCTTGGTCTTGCTGTGTAGTTTTTATCATAGGTACACATCAACTGTGAGAGACAGAATTTAAAAAATCTAGTAAATCACATTGTATGATTTTTAAATAATGAATTTGCATTTTATTGCATAAAATAAGTATTTGGTACAATAGAAAAACCTAACTTAATATTTGGTACAGAACCCCTTGTTTGCAAAACAGCGGTCAGATATTTCGCAACATTGAGTTTTAACCCCCTTTTCAAATATTGTCTATTGGATTAAGGTCTCAAGAGTGGCTAGGCCACTCCAGGACCCTGAAATGCTTCTTATGGAGCCACTAGTTAGCCTTAGTTGCCCTGACTGTGTGTTTTAGGTGATTGCCATGCTGGAAGACCCATCTTCAATGCTCTTACTGAGAAAAGAAGATTGTTGGCCAAAATCTCATGATGTACTGTATGTCCCCATCATCCTCCCATCAATATGCTGCAGTTGTCCTGTCCCCTTTGCAAAAAACCACGCTCAAGGTATGATGTTTCCATCCCCATGCTTCACGGCTGGAATAGTGTTCTTGGGGCTGTACTCATCCTTCTTCTTCCTCGAAACGCGATAAGTGGAGTTCATATCAAAAACCTCTATTTTGGTCATATCTGACCACATCACCTTCTCACACGTCTCCTCATCAGATGGTTATTGGCAAACTTTTAACCGGCCTGGACGTTTGCTGGCATGATCAGTGGGACCTTGCTTCCCTGTAGAATTTTAATCCATGGCGGGTAGTGTGTTACTTATGGTCATCTTTGACACAGTGGTCCCAGCTCTCTTCCGGTCAATGACTAGGCCCTCCTATGTAGTTCTGGGCTGACTCCTTACCTTTCTCAGAATCATGCACAAGGTGAGCTCTTGCATGTAGCCCCAGACCGAGGAAGATTGACAGTCATCTTGGGTGTTTCTTCCATTTTGCCTTCTTTGCCATCGTCGCCTTTGTTTGCAGTTATTTCATGACTGAGAAACCTGGCATGCTAAAGACTAGGACTGTATTATCTTTAGTGGCTTATCCATATTCTGTTTGAAATCCTATTATGGTAAGATTTGAGTGTTAATGCCTATCAATCCTGCATGGTAGTGATATGAGGGACACTAGCAAATACAATAACTAACTAGAGCTATTGTACAGTTTTCCCAATTAAACTTATCCTTTCACTCTAATATTGTAATCACTTACATATATTATCATTACATTCACACATATGAAGTTTTATTCCAAAGTAACGGGGAGTACTTTTTTTGTCAGTGAGTATATTTACATATGCAATGGTGACTTAAGTTGCTGGGCTTACAGTATGCTTTATCTATTTATTTATTTTTTCATATTGTGTCTTGATGTAATTCATCACAGGCTGATACATACTACTTAATATGTAACATATAATTCGGAATACAATCTTAGTATTTGGATAAAAATGTAGACACCTTTAATAGTAGCAAACAAAAACTCTAGACTGCTCCTACTGTTATCAGCGATTCTATTTCCAGTTACCATTTTGAGGCTGACTTAGTAATGGCAGAAGTTATGCAAGTTAATGAAGTGTTTGATTACAAATGCATTCACAAGCCTCAGACTTGTGTCGTACATATCTTAGAGGCATACGTTTCTATGTAATAAAGCTTGTTTGGAATGGCATATTGTGGATCCCAACAATCGAAAAAAGTGGTGCCCTAAGGGGGCCATATGAGTTTATTGACTCGCTGAGATGTTTTCTGCTTGTCTCTCAGTTAATTGAGTAAGTGCAGAGGGCAGAAGAGTGGATCTGTGGGGAAAGTTCAATTAGAGTAAATATGCAATTACTTGCTTGTAGACTATGCAGAGCTTGTACTTGTCATTACTGATGCTGTATTTACTTGTTCCACTGACATAAAAAGCTTCAGGAGGAAAAAGAAAATCTAACTCACATGAAGTCATAAACCAAAGGCACACCCTCTGATACGTGTAGTGTAGGGCTTTAGATCTCCAAAAGCAGCTCACAAAAAGCACTACAACATCCACTTCTGCTAAATAAAGTAAAAAGAGAGAAGCCCATTGTCCAAGACAGGTTACATTAGCCAAGCTGTTCATCAAACAAGCTGGGTCCAGGGTGGTTACAGCATTGATTTTCTTGCCAAATGTAATCTGTTTCACCATCATAAATCTGAGCTTGACATCTGCACAGGCCACAGCTTTGCCCAAACATTGCCAAGTAAGGGTGTTTGTCCTTTGATTGGCTGATAATCACCATGACAACACACACCACAAGTAGACAAGTGTAATCCCGCCTTTAAACACTTACATGTTTAATTACCACAACTTAGCAGAGCTGGCAACAAGAGGAGATTTTAGAATCAATGACACAATGTAAGGTGGAACTAAATTTCAAAAGAAGTGCAAACAATTCTTTAATGGAGCTGCATTTGCAGAATGCAAATACAAATGCAGAAAAAGTGTCAAAACACAGAACTGAATGCATTTTTCTTACCTACTACCCAAAGAAAATCTATGCGTCTATTCCTTAATGGAGGTTTAAGATCAGAGGTTGTACTGGATAAATAAATAATTGCTGGGTCTGACAACCAAGTATTTAGTAAACCTGTCAGTCTGCGTGTCTGGGGGATGGATTTTAAGTGTGAGAAATATAACATATACACGCATGTACACACACACACACACACACACACACACACACACACACACACACACACACACACACACACACACACACAC
>JAUZST010029573.1:0-29555 GCA_034779995.1 Parotocinclus haroldoi | reverse complement strand
TATATATATATATATATATATATATATATTTTTTTTTTTTTTATTATTTTTTTTTTTACATAAAGACTAGTACTAGTCATGCTGTACTGCTCAGCTTGGCATGGACTTCACAATATTCTAAGAGCATCTTGCCATGTTCTTAATGGATGCCTTTATCAGTCTTTAAGTGACCTCTTAAATGCCGGTAAGAGTTTAATTCGGGAGACTGTGGAGGAAAGACCATGACAATCAGCCAAAAGAATTTTGAACTTCTTTGGTCTTCAAGTAGTTGTTGTGGAGCTTTGGTCATTAATCTGCTGCAGTATGAATCCATCTCAACAAACACACGTTCTGGTGGCCTCAAACTTTTGGCCACTACTACATATCAGTAAATGTTGCCTGTTATTTGTTAGCGTGACTTATTGATTTGAATTTATTTTGACACAAGGTGTGAAAACACTACTTTAAATATTTACTGTCTGAAATGAGATAATATGTACTAAACTGTACACTATTACTTGAAACAAAGACAAACATAGCTTGCCTAACTGAAAAGAACGTTCTGTTTTTGATTTTTGCTTAATCCTTTGAGTCACTACGCTTTGTAAAGGAGGGATGACGTGATGGCATTCATCTTCCTCCCAGTATTGTTCTTGGTTCAGTGCAAGGAGCCTTCAAAAAGGAGATGGGAAACAGAGTAGGGACCGAAATACTCCCACAGTCGATTTATCCGTTGGGGGGAGGGACACTATTCCTATTGATGGTGTTGCTGGTGAAGCCCCTAGAAGCTGGAGAAAGGGGGCCTATTGAGTGCAACGGGCAACCTTACCCTGCTATGGGAGATGGGTGTTAGAGCTTTTGTGGCACATGGTGGGAACATTGTGCTTATTGTAGTGGTTTAATGCTACCAGCTTTAGTCTGTAGGTCAGTTCCTTTAACCATTATCACAAGGTGGAGAGTACTACCCCAAATTGTAAAACCCCAAATCAGAAAAAAAATCCCAAACAATTTTCTTACAATTATTTTGACTTATTGATTTTGTTGTTGACAATATGAATTTGTGTTTCACGCAAGCAAAAGCAAAACGAAACAAAAAAAATGGTAAAGCATTTACCTATTGTAATATTGCCATGCCAAACATGTCTTAAGATGTGCATGTCTTTTTTCACTTTTACCACAAATTCTCTACTGAGGTCCTGTCAGGACAAGACAGGACAAGACAGGACAAGACAGGACAAGACAGGACAAGACAGGACAAGACAGGACAGGCCAGTCCAGTACCCATACCCTCTTCTTCTGCAGTCATGTCTGTGTAATATGTACAGCATGTGTGTTTGTATTGTCTTGTTTAAAAAATGCATGGACGTCCCCGGAAAAATGATGTCTGGACGGCAGCACGTGTTTCTCGAAAAGCTCATAACGTAACGTAACGTTGTGTGGTAACCAAGAAAGGATTATTTGCAAAAATAAAGCAAAGCAATTCTACAATGCATACAAAATCAAAAGAAATATGAAATAAGTCATTTACGGTTGTAAAATAAAGTGACACTTTATGTCCAAGGCATAAATCATTTCGTGTTTTTATTTAGGGTGCGGTGTTAAAATGTGGGGACAACACAATTTCAAAAGAAAATTTTCGAACCAATAGGCGTTCGAGTTCAGAGGTTCCACTGTCATCCCATGTCGTTATATCAGCTATTGATCAAAGACCTCTGAGGGATTCACGGGTCTTCAGGCTTGAACTCTTGTCCTGTATGCAATGAAATGTATCTAGATTCTTTGAAATGTTTACGAATACTATGCAATGTAGAGGATGATGCGCAAATCATTTCCTGACTTTGTTTTCTTGTTTATTTGGTTTATTTAACGCAATCAGCATCAGTGCCTATTTCAGCGACGCCCAAGGTTATATCGGGACTGTTCATATATATACGCACTCATGGCAATGTAGTATAATCAATTGGACCGTGGAGTAAACCCACGCAGACATGCAGAAAGGATTGAACCCAGGACCTTCTTACTGTTAGATGTCTGTGCTGCCCACTGAGCCACCGTGCTGCCCTGAGATTTCTTTTGAGGGACATGTCAGGAATTTTCTCACTTGTTGTCTGACTAACTGGAGATCCTCTGCTTCACAAAAAAGCAACCTTTCACGAGAACTGCTTTTATACCCGAACATGATTGTAATCATGCACAGATATTTCCTTTCTAATTTGAAGTTGTAGAAATGTTTTTTTTCCTCTCTTGTTATATATTCCCTTGGTCCACTTGTTTTGTACGGCCCCATTAATCCCTCAAAAATATGGAGAAAATGTTTCCATAGTTCGACGGAACAAAAGCGAGCTTGCAAGGTTGTGAAACAAGTTTATCCGTGACCTGTTTTTGCCCTAAGTGACACAATACAAATAACTGACAGTCACCCACATGCATTATATTGAATGGTACATATCCGTTTCCTGTGGAAGGAAAGACCGCTTGGTCTCTGTTTTAATTCTGAGCCACACCACCACTGAGTTGTACAAATGACTTCTTGATTAGACACTGCAGCAGGGAGGCTGGGCTTGCTGGCATGCTTTGTAGTGAAGCATCCTTCAAGCGTAGTAACGAGTAGAAACACAGCCTGGTCACAGCCTAATTAGTACACATTTGAAGAGGCCATTCCTGGCTTTTGTGCCGCTTGTGTGAGCCACAACATTTATTTTGTACATATGGACGTTTCAATGGCAATGATTCAGGGTGAAATAATTCAGCATTTTAACGATGTACTGTGCTAATTTTGTGAGACCTTTAGTGAAGGTCACTACTTCTTAAACAACCAGAATCTTACATCTGGAAAATCATCTGGAGAATTATATCACCAGGAAAGTACATCTAAAGGCTGAGACCATTTTGTTTTATTCTTTGTCTGCAATGTAGTGCTTATGATCACATTTTAAAAGCAGCCCGTTGTAGCTCTGGCATCTATCCCCTGAGAATATGGGGTGGGGGTGTTGGATGGGGAGTCATTGTGGTGTGTCAAATTTATCGATAAAGTGATTATTATTATTTTTAACACAAATTTGGAGCAATTTCTCAAAGCAACTTCAAATATCTATGTCCACATGCACTACTTGGCCAAGCCTAGGGTTACTGTGGACAGGAGAATCCATGGGAGGTTCAGAACTTAAAAAAGGGACCCAACTTCTGTGCGCTTCCTAAATGATATAGATAAGTGTATATACAATGACTCTAAATAAGTTGATCCTAGTAGTTTGAACGATTCGAAGTATAAATATTCAGAGAACACCGTTAAAGATGATATAATGTCTAAAATATAATGCATAGCATATAATAAAAGACAATACAATGTTTTTGAGTATAATTAAATTGTCAGGATTATTTAATCCACTGAAGTGGGGGGAGGGGGGGCATGGTGGTCCAGCGGTTAGTGCAGTCACCTCACACCTCCAGCATCCCTGGCTCAATCCTCACTCCTGTGTCCTCTGTGTTTGCGTGAGTTAACTTTCCTCCCAAAGTCCAAAGACGTGCATTAAATGAACTGATCTGAACTTTGTCTGATCAGAGTCTGGAGTATAAAACTTAGCTTTAAGGTGAAGCCTGTCTGTCGTAAATATCCATTGATGCTGAAAAGTGACAAATCTTTTGATGAGTCACTGTAGGCTCTCGTTTAATCAGCACACAAGTTTTGGTGTCATGGCATGCTCAATCAGCAAGTCCAGTAGTCAGTCCATTGCAAGGCTGAGTAGGGTTGGATTTTTTTTTACTGCCCTCCTTCCTAGGGATGGTAATTGAGAAGATTTGGGTGAAACCAATGCCACTAGTACTGAATGGCTTTAACGGTCCTATTCATTATTGATTCCTGTTCAGATTTCTGTGTGGAACATTTAGGCCTGCACAACTTCAACATGAACGTGACTGTTTTTTATATACATTCATACTGAGGGGGTTGGGGTTGCAACAGGGGTGTACAATATGTTTTGTGTATAATATCTTCGTTTTAAGTGTGCGAGCTGACACTTTCAAGTATGTCACTCACTTGCATAATGTAGCCAGGTAGGCAAGACTAATGTTCTTGCCACAAATGAAGATGGCATTCTACTTATAAATGCATGACAGAAGTTAAAAATGAGCGATCAAACTGCTACAGGAGACAAAACACAGACACCACCAGTCTTGCAGTCCAACTCGTTGGAGGTGATTTGGAAAACTGTAATTGGTGACCGTTGCTAACTTATTGCACCATACAGAATATGAAGATTATGACAAACCTCGGGAATCAGGGTTAAACCAGCTCAAAACACGCTCAGCAAACCTTGGGGGAATCATTCTGCAGAAATACAGACCTATAAAATGCTGTCACCAATTAAAGCGGTTGATCGAGAGGACTTCAACTTACTTTTGAATACTTTAGACTAAAGATATACACTGCCGAAGATGGCCTTATTATCATTATCGACAACATCCCAGAAAACACTGAGATATAATTTTCAATCAATGTCACACACCTGTATGTGCCGCCCTAAGGTGCCTTTATGTAAGTGTCTAGTTAATAAAACTAACTATATAGAACACAACAATTAAGCATGTATTTTGTTATAGAGTACTTCATTTTGCTGACATCAGAGACACTTGAAACTTTATTACATGGGCCGAACGCAACAATCAATGTCATTCAATGATGAGACGATGCTAACGTAGTTGTCATTTTATTACTCGAAATTTCACACCCTGGCAGCCTTGGTGCAAGTTGTTTATTTTATTTATTGATTTTTATTTTCTTAAATAGAGATTTAAGAAGCACATAATAACCCGAACACCTTTCCAAAGATGTCAGGGAGGAGATTTCTCATTAAAAGAACCAGGGCATATAAACTCTCCTGCTGTGAAATGAGATATTAATAGCACTTTGCGTACAGTCGTCTCGAGAAGATTGAGCAAAAGCCGCATGCTGTCAAGGGGAAAACAAGCAGCCGGAGTCACTTTGCAGGTGCAGCAAAGTCTCGTGCTGTGATTTAACCGTTGCCTTTCTCTCCTAACCCGAGAAAGACTGATCCCGGTGGAATGGAAAGGTCATGCTGAAGCTACAGAGCGTAGAGGGAGACCGTGCACTGGGTTCTACATCGAGGATTGTAATGTATCACCATGGTCACGACTGAAAAGATTTGGTCCAGCAAGTGGATGAGGTCATCGCAGTTATAGTTGTTTGTTCCCCCTTCCCTGTCCCGTAGAAGTGTAATGATGTTCTGATTTGGCATTTCAGCTCAACTGTGTCTCATAGCTTGTTAAGAATCTATACACAGGTCTGAATTGCATGCTTGGCTGTGGTTTCTATAGTGATAAGTGGCTCTCTGCAGGGGCAAGAAGATCTGTCGCAACTGCAGACCCAGACACTTTCGGGGTGACAGTGATTAATTCTCATTTCCAAAGCCACGCAATGGATACGGATCCACCACCTCAGTGAGTGCTGGCAAATCCTATCAAGAGCTAACCAGGATTGGATCGTAAAACCAGTTGGATTGTTATTTAGAATGTTATATTGGAAACATATTAATATTCATGTACCAAGTACCTATGTACAACATTTACAGTGTTGTACAGTGGCCCGCTGTTGTGTGTTATTGCTGTCACTGCTTCAGATTACACTTCAAAGAAAAGGGAGAGAAGAGTAGGGGGCACGGCTTTAATTTTAAAACTTTGATCACAAAACGTTGAGCAAATGTGACTTAAAATGTAGAATGGCAGGCAGTATTTTGGGTGAGCCAACTTAATTCAAGTGATACTGAACATTTTATTTTATAAATGTATGTGTGTAAAAATTGAAAAAGGAAAAGGCCAGGCTGCAATAGTTTGTTTTGGATTGCTGTTAATCTAGATTTAGTCTTGAATGTAATATTTCCAAAATTTGGTGTCATGGACATGTGAGGAAACACCGAGTAGCAGACGACCTTATCCAGAGCAACATGGAACTGATGGGACTCCTAGACCTTGTGTGGACAAACCTGTGTATAAAAAACAATTGTCTTCTGTCAACTGCACCCAGCAGCAATTGTATAAATGTAACGTTTGATGATAATTGTGACAAAAAACGGGGGAGAGGAAAACTCGTTACACTGTTAAGAAACAAAATCACTAGGATGTTGTCTGCAGGAATTTGTGTGCGTTTGTGTGCGTTGGGTATCTATAATGTAACTGGTAAGCATACACATTTATGGTTTTTACTATCAAATACACTGGTTAAGATGGGGAATGTTTGGATCTTCTCACTACATGGTACATTTGTTGAATTGGTCTGCTCTGGAACTGATTATCTATTATCTTTGAGGGATTTGGCATGTGCTCCTCACGCATGTGTGGATTTCCAACTGGAATAGAGAACTGGACAATCTAAATTGCCACTACTTGTGGAATGACCCTCCAGGGTGTATTCCAGTGCTTTTGGGATAAGCTCCGAACACAGTGCAACCCAGATCGGGTTGTGGAAATTCCCAACCTTGTATCAAGGTGTAGGGTGTATGGCAACACACCAGTTATTTGGCTTTGACAGCAGGGGCCGGCCTTAAAAAAAACAACAACAAAAAAAAAAACAAAGCTGAGACATGTTAACACTAAACTTGACTTTTACCTGATTAGGCATTTAGTATCAGCAATAACATAAATACTGTCTGGCAGTGGTAAATAATTAGCACATCAGTGGCTGACACAAAGCCACACACATCTCATAAAGCTCCTCATTCAGGATCGTTGTGTTGACAGGAAGCAAAGCCGATTTTGCCTCTTTGCTTTATGCACAAAGAGTGACCGGATGTCTGGCATTGTCTCATATCCATTTGGGCATTACCCTAGTTTCTTTTGTCCACAAGTGGAACAGGTCTAGGAGTATATGTTTGCCATGTGTAGGTTCCATGTTTCAGGTACAGTCATAAGAGGAATATTTCTGAATGTTACACAGTGCAGATCTGTTTATAATGTGACCACGTACTTTCCTGGTCAGAAAGTAGACTTGCGTTGTAAGAATAATGCCATTGGGAATTGGTTTTTCACTCTAGGAAAGTAATAACAATAAAATGAGGACTTCCTGAAGAAAACTCGCATTTAGTTTGAGCTTGTAGACAGCAGGTTAACAAGGCTGAGGTGCATTTGCTAATCAAATAGCGATGCATCTTTTGTGTCTGTGCAGGATTTCTTTTTCCTCAAAGCGATTCCTTGACTTCTGTTTTGGTTTTATTGTAGATTTTGGTGATTGTTGTCAGTAATGCAGGCCTTACACCAAGTGATTTCCTTGTAATGTCCTATGTATGAATAAAAAAATCTCATCATCTGAATCGTTTGGTGAAGGTGGTCAGGATGGTGGTCTTAAGACCGACTTTCTCGTATTTATGTACCATTTAAAATTAACAGTGTTTTAATATTATCATAAGGCTTTAGGTCTGGGTTCATTTACTCCTAAGTGTATTTAGCAGAGTTCTATGCAGATTACTGCACGCAAGTGAAAGGGAAATGATAATAAAATCAAGCACATGATTAACATGAATGTAATGCTGTATGCAAACTAATGAAATGTTGTTTCCATTATTTTCCATCTTCTATCCGCAGTTCGTGTGACTGACTATGCTGTTTGTTTACTGATTGATTACTTTAAGGTGTGTGCTTTCTTAAGTTTAGAAATGACCTCAAAGGCAATTGAGTCTTGCAAATGGTGACCAAGATCTGTAAAATCGTCATAAGTTGTCAGAGGATGTCCTTTAATTTGTTTTTTTTAAATTCTCATAGGGTATGGTTAGCGTACCGTATCTTAATAAATGGGACGCTATATCTCAATTACAAATAGTGAAAATCTTTGGGAGGAGAAGTTGTAAAGGGTTTTTTTCCCCCCTTTTCCTCGAGTTGTGTGGAAGCTTAAACATTTGATTGTTCTTCTCTGTTGTGGCTGTGTTATATGCAAACCACAGACTGTCTGGCACGCTGACTCCTTTTATGTCAACATTTATCAATTAGCATTCACATTTGTGAATCGATTCAGAATTATCCACATTGCGACGGGTCTAAGAATCCATTCCCCCCCTAGTAGACAGTTTGTCAATATACTCTCTATAGATCCACACTGCTCACAAAAATTGGGGGAGATTTCGATATGGGCTATTTCATTTTGAAGTTTCCTCTCATTTTTGTGAGCTGTATAGTTAGTTAGTTAGTAAAAATACTATAGATTTTAAATACTGCTTCAATTTCTTCGTACTAGGCAACCTCCAGGGAAGAAAAAAGGGCTTGAATTTCTTGGTTGTCATCAAGGAGCATTGGCTAAAGATGATTTCCATCACATTGCATGAAGCCTCACGTTACATGGTACAGAATGGTGCTGCCTGGTTCTCACCATCTTGTGAAAACACGTCACGCACCCGAACACTCCCTTGGAAGGACGACGAATACTAGCATGCTTGTGTAAGTCAGTATTGCTAAATGTTTGAAGTTTAAGTAAATATGTCTTCTTGCAGACCTCCCTCACTCACAGTGGAGTGCTATGCCTTGGACAAGGGCCCCATTGAGAGCTGTCCAAAAGGGGAGTGTTTCAGGTTTTTGAAGGTTTGAAGAAGAGAGGGAAGGGACTGTGACCTACTGGCAACATAGACTATAGTAGAAGGGGACCCTCTGACTCCGCCCTACTCTCGGTGGTTGGGAAGGCATGGCAAAACAGTTTATTGCTTTATTGCTTATTTTAAATACCAATTGAGCTGCAAACCATTGGACTTTTTTGTTTTCCTGGATGCTATAAAAGCAAAGCTTTATATTCAAGTGACAGTCTTTATATTATGTCACCACAACAGCATTGAGTGGGCTCAAAACAGATGGCTAAGACAAGCTTGTAGTAGCTGTTCCAATTCGCCCCTAAGGAGATAAATGGAGTCACCAAATCACCAAATCTTCAAATCATAACATTTAGACCACAGACAGGTCAATAAAGGTCAGTAACATTGACAGTGTGATGCTCTGGGTAATGTTCTGGGAACTGACATTGATTGTTGATGTTGATTTAGACAGACACTAAAACCAGTTATAATATTAATAAAAAATTGAAAATGTTCACTGTGCATTAATTAACTTTCATTAAACATCTCATATATATTTATATATATTTTTTAATATTCAAAACATTCAAAAATATATAGCCTAAAATGATATATGTATGTTTATTATAGACCTAGTTAAACTAAGGCAGTGTAAGTTTTACAACCCTTGTTTTTCCCTGTTAGCCAATCTGAGTGTGGATTTTTATTTAAGCATGATTCTGTTTGAATTGATTGTTGATATTCAATAACAATAGAAACAAGTTTAGTTTATAATTAACATTACCTCAGACGAAGCCATTGGACACTGTCTTGGTCACGACAACTGTTACCGAGTTCACCTTACCCTGAGACGAGCCTGGACTTGATTACTACAATGCTACTCACCACACCTACCCAAGTACAAGACCAAGGACATCCTTTCATTGCAAAAGTATCCCATGATGGCAATGGCAGTTGGCCTCTCTTAACAGGATAATGCTCTTTACCATTCTACTGAAATGGATTGAGGAACATGTTGAGTTGACCTGAGTTCACCAGCTCTTAAATCCTATTCAACCATCTGTAGGATGTGTTGGACAAACAAACCAGATTCATGGAGACCTCCATATAGATTTAGATTTAAGATTCCCCTTTTATGCTTTGCTGAGACGAGGGCAAACTAAGACAATGCACACCTTCTCCAACAACATTGTCACACTGTGCTTTCAGACTGGTAGCTTTAGCCTGATTTCCTCCAACCATGATTGATCTCAGACTACAAAACGGCTCAAGAGTTGCACCTGCCTGGCATTGTGCATGGTATTCTTAAACATTTTGTGCTTCTACTCAGCCATGGGACCCAGTCTATGAGGCTTCTGACCAATATTTGTGCTACTGACGCTTTAATTGTCAATTCGGAGCTTAGTTTTGAGTTATACTGCCAAGAATAGGTGGTCCCATTTTGTGAGCTTGTGATCTACCACTGAGAGTTCCACTTCAGATTAACACCACCATTTGGTTGCTCAAATACTGCAGCAATTTTCTGAACTGAATTGTTGTTCAGTTGTAAAGCTTGCTCCAGTGTGGTTCGCTGATGTGGATTGGTTATGGAGAGTTTGTCTGTCTGTACGGGAGTGAATTTGCTAAAGGCTCTAATTTAAAGCAGATGTCCTAATGTACTGCTTACAGACGTTGTGAGCAGTGTTGTTGAAGCTTTGTTGTGTAGCCGTGTACAGTTGTCCTGTATTACTTAATGATACATCAATAGAATTTGACAAACACCACACGCATGCATTTATGCATTTATATTCATATGTCGAACATGGATCTGAGCAAATTCTGATCTGGATTTGTGTTTATTGACTACGAGATTAATTAGGATTACAAAGAGGAAGCCCCGCGAGCGTGCCGGACGGCACCTGGATGCTAGTTCAAAACCAGACTACAGATTAGATTGAGATTTCCTGCTCTTACAACCAGAGATGGCAGAGATACAGTAAGAGTTTAATATATAAATTCATATAGTTTAATTAACGTATATGGATATAGTTAATAACCTTAATAATAAAGACAATGACCTTGTAAGTACAGCCACGATGTAGATTTGTTGTTGTTTTAGCAATGGTGTAATGACCATGAATAACATGTTGTCAATGATTAAACCCTGGTGAAAATAGCCCAAATGAGACAGTCTATGCAATTCTACCTTCTTCCATGCCATCTAGCAAAACAGGCCTGTATTGTGTAAAGCAAGCTTATAACATGGGTAGCATGTTGGTGGGTGTCCTTATGCCCTGTGAAAAGCTTTCACTCTGTCCAGGGTTTGTTTCCATCTTACTCCCTGTGCTGCCAGATGGGCTCAACTCACAACAACCCTGATTTGGGTTGAGTGGGTATGGAAAATGAGAAGATGAGAATGCCACTAAACTGATTAAGATTTGATTATCCGGGTAAATATGAAGCATCACCATTTAGAGACTAGTTCAGCCATAATAATATTGTAAAACAAAAAAAATTGCTCATGACCTGAAGCACTGCCGTATAGGTGTGAAAAGTCTGACCCAAATGATCTGAAATTAACCTGAATCTATGTCTAAATCTCCTTGAGGAACCTGTTAAAGTTTACTGACTGTAGCTTAATAGTAACATCTATAGTGAAGCATTCAATTACTTTTTAGATCCATGGGAAATGGGTGAGCCTTTGGAGGCCCATCTCAGCATCGAGGCTGGGTTTGACCCTAGATCCTGCCTAGAGGCTGTTCAGAGATTGGGGTGGGGTAAACATGCCAGTCCCACCATCCCCTAGTTAGGTATGAACAATAACCGCATGTTGGCTGGCATTACACCCAATGCCACTTGGAAGATTACAATGCGACGGCGGTACATGCTTTGAATTTGCAAAAGCTTGTTCATATTCATCAGGGCTTTTTAAAATGGCAGAGCTGCTGCCATGGGTTTCCGAGTGGAGTAAACAAGACATTAAACTTGACACTGTAAAATGCTAATGGCCAATTGTTGTTGTCATAATATTGTTTTTTCCTGATGGATCATCACATAACGAGGATTCATCGCTTCCTCTTGCAGGCTTTACTTTAAGTGTGGATCGGAGCAGTGGTGTAAATGAAGCAGTACACTAAACGAGGATTGGTGTTATATAAGGAAAGTAAGATGGTGTTGATGATTTTTTTTATTTTTTTAAAATCAAGTTTTAAATACGGAGTTGCAATCTTGGTTGTATTTAAGTTTAGTTCCAATTATACTCTATTTAAAAGGAAAGACCAATCCCAGCAGTGTCTTTTTTTTATTTTTTATTTTTTTTTCTTTCACAACAAGCGTTTTGTTATTCATCAAACCCAGCATGGCAGTCGTTTTGTTGTGGGTACCATCCAGTAGGTGGCTTCCCATTTCATGCCAAAAACTGCCACGAATAGGACTGTGTGCTGCTGGTGGCCCAAGGCCACAGGCCGTCTATGGACCTGGCCAGTGTCCAGTCTTCTTCCCTTTAGCTCTCCAGCCACTGCTGAGGCGTGCTGCTTATTGCCTTTCACCGCTAATGAGGACTAGACTTCGCCGAGATCTATTTGTCTGTAAACAAATTTGTTGTCGACAATCATCTCCCCTACTGGAATCTGGCTTTTGAAGTCACAGACGCTGATCACAATGATTAGTGGTAACAGTGATGTCGTCCCTGGCGAGGGCTTGAGATCGGAGCTCGACAAACTTTCACAGCCCTGATTACAGTTACAGTCACACCCAATTTAGTTATGGTACCCTGCAGCCACTGCACAGATTACAATGGGAAATGGGAAATTACAGACACATGCATCGAGCCAGATTTTTCTCACACGGCTCGAGCGACGTCTGGGGGAAAAACTAGTTTTATATCCTTGTTTCCTCCCCATGTTACTGTAAATTATTTAATAATTGGCTTCCTTTGTTTTCTTTACCTACATTAAAGCTTTTAAGAAGCCATTCTGTTTCACACGAGCCTGTAAATGAAGTGTCATGACATCTGTGACAAAGTAATTCAAACCAGAAAAATGTGTTCTTTTTATTTGTAATGGAGCTTAAGTCTGAATAGATCCACAGGAAATGAATTTTTAGGAACACTTTAATAAAGCTAAAGTTAAAACACTTGTGTCAAGGCAATAAACCTGTTGCTTTTGAAAAGGCATAAGTCAAGCTACTTAGCCAAAGCTCATTTGTTTCCTCTAATTCATTTGAGCTCATGGCAATGAGAGCTTCACTCGAAATCATTAATTACTGCCAGGCCCACCCGGAAAGTGTACACTCACTGGCCACTTTATTAGGTACACTTTGCTAGTGCCAGGATGAACCCCTTTTTGCGTTCAGAGCTGCTTTAATTCTTTGTTTCATAAATAAATCAAGGTGCTGGAAACATTCCTCAGATGTCCCTATTAGTTCATGACATGATAGCATTAGGCAGTGGGTGCGGAGTTGCTGCCTGCACATCCAGGATGTGAATCTCCCAAATCACACTCATTATGTACAAGAAACAAGATTGAGATGATTTTAGGTTCTTGACATGGCACATGGTATATTGGTATGCTGTGATCGTTAAAGGACGGGCATGGTCATCAACAATGTTAAAGTACACTGGGGCCTGAGGTGTGCCAAGAACATATCCTAATGCCATTACACCACCAGCAGCAGCTTGAACCACATACAAGGACTGATACAAGGCTGGATGGATGCATGTCATGTTGTTTGCACCAAATGTAACCCTACCTCACACTAAATCACATGCTTTTTTCAATTTTCTGTTGTCCAGTTTCATTGAACTGTTGTGAATTGTAACCTCTGTTGCCTGTACTTAGGTGTAGCACCTGGTGTGGACCTCTTTGTTACTGGAGACCATTGCTTCAAGGATGACGTATTGTGGGTTCAGATGCGCTCTTCATACCTTGGTTGTAACGAGTGTAAGCAGTATGACCATTCTCCTCTGACCTCAGGCATTAACGAAGCATTTTCGAGCAGAGAACTGCCCTAACTGGGTGTTTTTTTTTCCCAGAACATTCTCTGTGAACTCAAGACGGATGTGCTTGAAAATCCCAGTAGGTCAGCTGTTTATAAAAGTCTCATGCCAGCCCGTCTAGCACGAACTGCAATGACACATTCAACGTTACTTGAATCAGCTTTCTTCTCTATACTGATGCTCTGTTTAAGTTTGAACAGATCATCCTGGCCGTGTCTATAACGCACGGAGTTGCTGCCGTCTGATTGGCTGATTGTGTGATTGTGTCTTACAAAGCAGATAACCAGTAAATAATAAAATGGCAGGTGAGCGTGCATTACTGATGTACTGGACCAGCACTTCATTCAGCAACTTCAGTTTACTTTTATTGCCAAGTTTTCAGCTTAATCATTCCAGGCATGAAACTACTCTCACACAAAGAGTATCCCTTGAAGTAAATTGGGAGAGTTATTGATTGCGCTAAGTGATGACTAGAGGGAGCAGATTGGACTTCTTTTGATTATATCTTTGACATTTGGTGTTGTATGAGGTATAGACGTATAACTACTGGAGAAGTCCTACCAAAATCACTATGGTTACTTAACATTACACAAGTATTGCATTTTT
This sequence comes from Parotocinclus haroldoi, assembly GCA_034779995.1. Lineage (NCBI taxonomy): Eukaryota > Metazoa > Chordata > Actinopteri > Siluriformes > Loricariidae > Parotocinclus > Parotocinclus haroldoi. The sequence goes on along the minus strand of JAUZST010029573.1, from coordinate 15,431 downwards.
AGACTAAATAATTGAATCGCTCATGCGAGTTACGATCCTGCCATACTCTGAATACTGTTCAGGGGAATTCACTATTCATAAAAGCTTATGTGTTCAAATATGTCTTCTGTGGACCCTTTGAACGCAGATTAAAGAAAGCAATGCGCGTTTTAACACGGGCCAGTAATGTAATATTAATAAGGAAATAACGCGTGTAATGAATTTCTGTCATCTCAGAATGTCTATGAGGAAAGTTTTAGTGAGGAAGAGGAACCATACACAGGAGCCGTCCTTTGCACTCGGTAGATGGTAACATTTTTATAGTATCACAATGAATACAACTTGTTTACTTCCATCCTTTGGCTTGCTATAAATTGGTGCATCCTGTCTAGCCAGCGGCAAGACAAATGACCTCATTATTTCCTTCAATGTTCCTCAGGCCGGCTTTTCTGAGTGTGAAGCTAGCCGTCTCTCTTCAGTTCCCAGTGTGAAGCATAGTGGGTGAACCTTGCTGCTATTTTGCTATTAAGCCTTGCTTTATTAAACATTGATAAGAGGGACTGTGGTATCGCATGGTGCCTTTTCCACACAGTTAAATTCGTCGCCATTCACGCTCAGTGATGTCAGCGGTGAAGGAGACTTGAGGTCAGAGTGTCCATACTGATCAGATATCTGCCTCCAGGTCAGTGAGTGGTGCGCAGGGCATCCACTGATAGGACTTGAAAGGATACATGATAGGAGTGAAAAGTTGAACCGTTTTTCCCCTCGGACATCGTACTAATGCGCACAATCGTTGTTAGTGGTCATGAGGATTGTGTTACTTCAAGTGGAACTAAAGAGGAGCCCTCACACGTAGGCTGATGGAATGGAGGACGCTTATGGAAACGTCAATATGTCTGACAGCACATGCTGATCTGCGGCTCCATCCTTCCCACATTCATCCAGGGACAAGCGTTATTACGTCCACAGTGGGAGGCATAATTACTGCAGCTCCGCTCAGTTTGGCTGCAGTCACACTGTGGATGGCACTGTGGCCACCTCAGCAGGTGGTCTTCCCGCCTCATAGAGGGCTCTCTCAAGCTTTCATTTGCTGTCATTTGTTTTGTTCGTGCAAGTCCAGGGTCCTACTGACTAAGTAGTGGGACGGAGATTTGGAAACGCATCACTCCTGTGTAGCTGAGCTATAGAACGTGTGCTTGTCTTTGCTGCATTGAAACTTGACCAGCAAGTTTTATAGGTGCAAGCAGACGTGACAATGGCAATCATTTGTTTTAAAAAAATTATTTATTTATTTATTTTTTTATGAAGTGTGGTCAGGGACCAATCCTTGGCATCGGTTGAATGAATATTTGACCAGTGGTGTACGTAGTGCTGTATGGTATGATATGTATTTTTTCTATAGTGCATGCAGCATTGTGGTGCCTCAAATCAAGCTACGTTGTGGCCAAAAGTTTGAATGAAGCAACTGATGGAATACAGACACCACCAATCTTGGTGGTAAGAATAAAGTGTTGCAGGAAAAAATGTGTTTTTATCTCAACCCTGTCAGGACCATAGGTTGTTTCAATCACATTTGGCACCCATTTGAAAACCTGTACCTTGGTCCTTCAATCTACATACTTTATATATTTTACAATCTACATTATATCTACAAACTGACCTGCATGCAGAATATGATAAATTTGGGAGTCAGCTGTCCATGACCTGCATAAACCAGCGAAGGCACCACTAAACAGGCACATTTTTTGCAACTTTCACGGAATCATGTTGCAAAAAAAGGGCCTCACAACAAGAAAAAGGAAGATTCAGAACAAATGCTATCACAAATTAAACTGGGAGAGAACATGATTCGATGTAGCACTGTATGAAAATGAAAAACCCATCGAACAACAGTGACATATCCCACAGAGTCTGTTGAAGGACCTGAACAGGGGCTCTCTGGATCACAGTGCTATTCAGAATTTTATGACTTGTGACTCGACAAAATGGAACTTGTCACTTAAGACAAAAAAAATACTCCACAAATATGTCATATTGAATCACATGACTGAGCAGTGTTGCTTGAGTGGTGCTGTATCAATGTAGTACTAGGCAGCTGAGCTGGGCGGTGCTTGAAGTTCGGGCTAAAAACATGCTCGATATGAAAACATGCTACAAAGACCAAGTTGTAGTGAATAAAAACAGAACTGTCATGCAAAGCATGAGGGGTGACTATCAGTGTTGGAGATGCAACAGGGTCCAGAAACAATGGTATGGAAACCAGAGTACCCGGAGTAAATCCACGCAGACACAGGGAGGACCCAGGCCGCTCCACCCTGGGATTGAACCCGGAATCTTCCTGCTGTGAGGCAGCAGTGCCGCCCACCGAGCCACCACGCTGCCCTCCATAAAGAATGTCATGTCTTTGCTTATATTGTTTACATGGTAATTGGCTAGCTCACCAACTTTTCCAGTTAATGATGAACACTAGATTATGTGAATCTATCTCTTTCCCAACATACCATTTATATTTTAGAATCTTTGGCAAATATTCCCAGTAGCTGTGTCACTTTGGTTAGCCTCACATGGTTAGCCTGTTTGATTTAAAACACTGAAACAACCCCATTTCACATTTCCATCAGTTAAATACAGTTTAGGACTTGAGACTTCACTTGTATTGCCTTTGGACTTAACTTGGGTCTGTTTTAACGTGGGATTGCCTCTGGACTTGAGGGTCATAAGATTTACTCTGTTCCTGTAACTTAATGAGTTATTCCTACCTCTAGTGCTAGTTACTGCACCACCGTGCAACCCTCCTAAGAACACCCCGATCACAAACTGATTAAAACTTGAGCTACGCCAACTGAAATATAGCTTTAAATACAAAGATTGAATGTCTTTTATTGCTAAGAATTCTGTGCATAACATAATATATTCAAGTATTTATATAATGAGATTTTGGGGTTGGGTTAGCGTGAGTATTTTTTTTTTCTATACAGTGTTGTGGAGTGAATAGCAAAGTTTGCCTGTCAAAGACAAATTCTGGTATGTATGCAGATTTTTTTTCAGCATTCTCTGTTTTGGTAGGGTTGTCCCAGTTGGGTGGTCTGATCTGTTAATTTCAGGCAGTGGTAGCATTAATGGCTCTGTTTCTGATAGCTTATCATCAGAAAACCAGTGCTGGAGAACTAAAATAATTTGGCTCAAGCTATGCCTCTGCATCAACTTAAAACTAGGAGATCAAACTCCTGCTCTGTGGACTGAACTACTTGTCTCAGTCGTGACCGTCTGCAGCAGAGTATTAGCTGGCTAACAGAGTTCTTTAATGTCAGTCCCCAGGGATCTTGTTGAAGTCAGTTTGTAAATGTTTATCCCACAGTGAACACCTGGCTGTTTGGAGTACATGCCTGCAGAGCACAGCTTCCTCTAAAGCAGCAGGTTGGGGCGCGAGCTGTACAAAGACTCACATTTTGGTTACCCAAATATGTTCTGGGACATGTGGCTGAGCTCATTTTTCATTCAAGTGTTTCTCAATAAAGCATAGGAGGCAGTGTGTGGCTGCTTAATTGCTTTTTACTTTTAATTTGATGTTTGCCGTTTTGTCCTTTCTGTTGAAATGTAATTGGCTTTCATTCAAATAATAGCAGATTTTTGACTAAATAACTTAATTAGTGGGCGCTGGCATGCTAAGACTGTTTGTTTTTTTTTTAATTATGCTGCCACTTTTTAACATCACTCAAAACTTGGTCAAAACTGTTTGCCAAATTAATTTAAGTAACAAAGTGCACAGACTCCCTGTGTACACCCTGACACATTGAATGCAAATGTGAAAGTGGATTTGACACATTCTTGACACTGGAAAATTTGTTCAAACAAGAGAACAGACATGGAAGGAACTGGAAAGGACATTTTTACAAAACTTTGGTCAGGTGACAATTTTGTAAGTAACGTGCCATTTATATGATTAATGGTAGCAGCAATGTTCTGTAAGTATGTTCAGTCCTATGTGAAAGACCACCATTAGATTTGCTATTTTAGAAATGGTTTAATGGCCTTGTATGCAATTTTTCAATGATTGAACACAAAAAATAAACTTTTCGCCCTGTTACATTTAAGAAAAAGTGGCTTCTTGGCTGCTATCCTTCCAAAAAGAGCATACCTGACCAAGCTTCTTCAGAACGAAGGGGCAAGTTTGCGTCCAGTTGAAGCTGCCAGTTGCTGCCATTACTCAAGTGTGAAGGGAGGTCACACTAAATACTTTCTGCTACAGAAGTCTATAGAAGCTGTTTTCATTATAGAAGCTATGTATGGTCTTTATACCTAAACAATAGCTAAAACAATGGTATATCTAATCTAATGTTGGCCTAAGATTGCATATAACCAGTCAATCCTGTGACAGTGTGTGATAAAGGAATGTTTTGTACAATATTTTTCTAGCATTTGCAGCCAAGCATTATTAAAGAGGTTATATATTGCATACACATACAGTTTTAAGCCACGATTCTGCCTTTTTTCTGAATATGCATAATTATTACATTAGAACATCTTTGATAACTAACGGCAAGAGGTCTAAAATTCACAAGTAATAATAGGAAATAGAAATTTGTCTTTTAACTCAACAAACAACTTGTGAGAGAGAGAGAGAGAGAGAGAGAGAGAGAAAGAGAGAGAGAGACTCCCTTTAGAGGCCATGTGCTCACTTGCTCTTTAGCTCTCGTTTGGCTAGAGTTCTTGCTCAGTTGATGTGGTTAGAGACTTGGTGTGTTTAGCTTAGCATGCAGTTGGGTATTGTTTGCACAAAAATACTTTTTTACTATAGTAATGTATAGAAAAAGTCAATTTTGTGCAATACCTGACATCAACATTGTGTTGAATGGTGCATACCTGTGGAAGGAAACGTAGCAGTTGTTGTTCAGTATACTTTAAAAAAAAATTGTTTTGATGATCAGTTTTGGAATGGAAAGTCTCTGGAGGGTGATACGAGTTAAGGATATTGGACTAAACCATACTTTCATGACAAACATAGAAAAGTAACGTTACCGTATAAAACCCAGTGCTTGAATGAGAACTTCCTCTCAAACATATGATTCTGTACTTAATTGTACAAGGTGTACCGTTCTGCTTCAGGTTTCCGTGGCAGACGGTCCTACTCTGAATACGTTGACCTTTTTAAAGCAGTGACTCACAGATGTTATTAATGGATTTATTGAATGTGGACTTGGCACTCCAGGCAGTAAGATAGTCAGTGCAGTGGTTTGTTCAAGAGTCTCATTATTTACTCCTTAATTACTCTGGTCTGGTTTCTGTGATGGCTTACACTGCACCCCACATAATAAACCAGCTGAATCCTCAGAGACAACACAAGCTTTTGGATGGAGGGCTTTTTCCTACGCCTAAGCTTAATTAAGTCCTGCTCTATAGGGCTTTGCTGTTGTAAGTCTGAAAGGATGTTGTGCAAACTGAGTGGGGAGGTAGACGTACAGACAGCAGACATGTTTGCTTCATGTTGCACTTTTATGTACACCTACAGTGTGGGCTGGAAAAGCAAGTCAACCCTGGGCGAACGCCTTCCCTAGATGTTAAACTGACATGTGGGTTCTGGAAGTGGTCTGCGTTACAAAATGGGAAAAAGTCTTGAGTTTGCACTTTTTTAGAAATGATTTGTTCATGTAAACCTAGATTAATAGCCTTAACTACTGAACCACCGTTGTGACTGGTTGAAGCTCATTGGAAATCGGGGCAAATTATTAATAACTGATGCTGACATCCTAGTGTAATGGGTAATCTAATACCCGATTCTTGCATGTGCAGAAGTGTTTTTCTTTCCCCTGAAATTATCCTTGAGGCAATGACAAAGGAGGGTCTTCAGGTAGACATGGGAACATTCATTTTTGTCTGGTTGGCTCCTACTTGATGCTTCATATAATGGCACTTGATCAGCCCAATTACACCGCTCACAAAAATGAGATATTTCAAAATGAATGTGAAGAGGATCCTACAAGAACTGCTGGACAATCTGATCCTGTCCATGCCCCATCACTGTCAGGGTGTTTTGGCAGTCTTGGGTGACCATACACTCTACTGAACAGTCAATGTGGACACTCTGGTCCAGTTTGACATGCTTCTGTTCACCCCATGAATCTCACTTGATCCTCAATCATGATAATTGAGTTTGCATTCCATTTTCATAATCTACCGGGTTTCTTTGAATTTTCTTTTGTTTTTCTGATGATTTATTTTAATGAAAAAACAAATGCGTCTCTTTAAATTTCTTCGTATTTATTTTGAAAATATGCCCTAATTTCTGTGGGCAGTGTATTATCTTATTTCACTTTATTGTTTTGCTCCATGCGTACTCTGTGCAGTTCCCTAAGGTGAGACTAGAGAAAAGAATAGGCGAATTAAAAGGGTCGCGCAGCGGCATAATGGACAGTAAATGTTGGGTTGCCATAGAAACAGAGTTACACTTTTGATTTCCTGGCTATTCTTGCTATATTTGGCGCAGTGTCAGGTGTTCTGGGTTTTTTTTTCCCCATAGTGAGCACCAAGAAATTTTGTTTTTCTCATGCTTACAGATTGTAGCTTTAAGCTGTTACTATGGCATGCACACGCCTCAAGTGAACTTCTTCATAGCTTTTTTTTGTAAACTGGGCCCTGGTCCTCCCTCAGCACTGTTGCTGCACCACTTCAGTATCATGCCTCATGTCATCCTTTTTTACCATTGACAAAGTTAGATGCTTGTTTATAAGATTAGAACAAGTCTGGTTCTTCATTCCACCATGTAAAGCACTCATGCATGTTGTTTCTTTCTCTTAATGCAGGGGCTACAGAAGGAGTGCTATCTGTTTCTGCAGTCACCCTGCACCATCAAGAATGACATGCTTGTGATGCCTGTCTGGAAGTAAGTGTTATATTAGCTCGAAGTAATTACTCTTTGACAACCGGTGATGTCCGTTTTACAACTAATTTGCAGATACTGAGGATTTCCACTTCCGCTTGTTTACCTTCTGCACGTCCTTTGAATTTAGCAAGAATTTCTAGTCTGAAAATAAAAGTTACAATGAAGGACAGCTCTCTGCTCATTGAGCTTTCGGTAGAAAAATTTCTCTGTTCTACCTGGCATCCTTTGTCTCTTTCCCTCTCCGTTTCCTGCTCTCTATCTGTACATCAGCTAGTTTCTGTACTCCAACTCAAAGGATACACTCATGTTACAATGGCACAAACCCAATATTTTGTTTAAATGTGAGACAAATCTGATTTGTTCCTATCATTGTGAATGCCAAAAACCACCCTCTCAAATCAGATTTGAGCCACCTCTATCTGTGATACGTGGCCATGCAACTGTAATGGGGATTGTCAGATCAATTTTTTTTCATATCACACTTCACTGCACATGTGCGTATCACTAGTGGCTTCTCTCCAGTACCTACACTTATACTTCTTGGCATGCTGGTATTTACTTAAGCAAATTGTCCATGTATCTCTAGAGAAAAATCTGTTCATGGCAGAAATGTGTTAAAAGGTAATTATATTAATTCCATTTGTCTCTATAGCACTTCTTGCAAGAGATCATCATCTCAAATCGGCTTCACAATTGGTATGGCCGTAGTTCAAACTGGGCAAGCCTAGAGCAACAATGGAAAGGGAAAACAACCTAAATGTGATGAGAGAGAAAAATTGGGAGGACCAGGACTCAAAAACCTCTGTTGGCAGCTAGTTGATATATGCAAGAATAAAAACTAAATTACCTAAAATAAGTAAGTAAACATTTAAGTACACAGAAAATAGAAATAAATATCACATCAATAAAGAAAATACAGTAATAAAATTTGTGTGGCAAGTGCAAATATTCACGTTAATGATTTTTACTAAAATTATCCCTATACCGTGACCCAGAGCGATGTAATGCAATCTTGAGATGTACAATCCTCAAACAACTGTGCGTTAGGAGCCGTGCTCAAGGGCCCAACAGTCCTGGGGCGTGAACCATTCCACCATGCAATATGATCATGACAGATTTCAGGAGTCCGATGTCTGTCTGCGAGGTACCAGTACAAAAACACACTCAGCAAAGCTTATGGCTTAAAGAATCAGTTTGCAATTAAATCTGAATATTTTTTACGACAAGAAAAGCATCACATAGCAAGACATAATAAATGTTGTTGCCTATTACATGAAGAAAAACACATTGATAAATTCATGCAAATGAGAGAGCTGGATTCAAAGAACTGTTGAATACTTTATTCTTGTAATGTGTACTGTCAAAGTATTGTCTAATTATTTGTATCCATGAAATCCCTGATGATATTGAGATAATATTTGCCAGTATTGCACACCCCTGGTTTGTTTCAGGGTAGTTCCACTCGAATGTTGAATTTGGGATGTCTGGATGCATGAATGTGCACCATGAATCAGAAACTTTGGATAGGATCAAACTGAGCTGAACAATAATGGTTTCTTATCTGAATGCAGCCAGAGTGAACGTTTCTACAATGAATAAAGTTAATGGTGAATTATAGCCAGGATTTCTCCTACCTCTATAACAAAGTCTTATTTACCTATGGGATATTGCCCAATGTTTAATTGGTTGTTGTTGGCATACAAATCTTGACCATTTGGCTCTAATATACTGGCACACGGTTATGCTGTTTTCTTTTCTGAAAATAAACATGCATGCATACTTGACAAGAATTCTCTGTAATATCTTAATATCTAGTCTTGCAGTTGCTGAGGCCATCTGTATTGGAGCAGAGCATAGGATTTGTCTGGGGAGGTGAGATAAACGAATTACTGTACCTGGAATTCCTCTGAATTGTGTGACGGACAGACCAGGCCTCTAACCTCCTCAAACACTGTGTCCCTAAGCTCCTTAGTTTGTATTTTGCTGCACCCTCTTCTAAAACCTAATCTGTGACCCTAATGTTCCTCAAATGACGTCAGCGTTGCAGCACTCTAAACAAGAAGCTCCTTTCTCTTTGTTTGTATGCTGTCTTGCTATCTGTGCAATATTGGCCAGGATGCTGCAGTGGTGTTTTATTTTTTTCCCTCTCTGTTGTTTAAAGGTATCAGACTTAGGATAACAATAAGCCGGAAGAAAACAAACCCTTTTAAAATATGAATGAAGTAAGACCTAGAATAGGACCCCTCATAAGGCCAATTTGGGGCTCAATTTCTCCCCCAGCCAAATTAAAAGCATTCCATTATCCTTGGAAAATTACCACACATCCTTTATGGCCATGCCATGGCACATTAGCGAGCCTTAAGATGCGGCCTAGCTGTGCTCATTCAACCAACAAAGGGAGGGTCTGCTGGCAGATCTTTGGCTAGTCACACAGAAGGGCCATTCACACCAGGCTGTAAGAAAGGGGCCAGGCGGCAAGAAAGCCTGCCACAACTAAGCCAAGACACATTCTCAGCCTAGTTTTGGTGCCTATGCCTTCAGATTCAAACCATTCTTCACAATTTATCACACAGCTACGCAGACAACTGAAGTCTTCGATGAGATTGAGGAGATATTGAAGATGTGACTTCCAGTTTCAGAGACGGCGCACATACTTTTGGTCCTGTGGCTTAGAATTAGAAAACCAAATCACAGAACCAAATCACAGTATAACCTTTGGTCAGGTTGATCGATTTGGACAAGGCACAAGGTGCCTCCTAACAGTGCTTGTGGTAATTATTTTCTTATTGTGCAAACATTTTGCCAATGATCAAGCTCAGTGGCTTAGTGGATAATTTCCCTGTTTAATCACATAAATCTTAATGTAATACCCTCTCTGTCACGGTAATGACACGGTGCAAAGGTTTACAGCTTTAGACATTTTCCTCAAATAAACTGAGCGTAAATGTTAAAGAGAAGCAGGTCAACACAAAAACACAAAACATGTAATGTCTGTGCAGGTTTTTGGTCATCTAGGTCATGCTAATCTTGAGTGCTGGAGTTGAAAGCAACTTGGTTTCTTGTTTGGTTCTTGATGTTTCACAGCTGATCCGAAGGCTACTTCAGTTCTAGAAGCTGACGGGGAGACCCTGATGTTTAACCTCTGGATAAGTCCTGACTGTCATTAACCCACCCAGCCATCATTTCCTCATAGGGGATTAAACAGTCTAAGAAGGGATCTCAAGACTGCTTTGTTGGTGGCTGATAACTGGTGTCATAAATCAAACTTTAATCTAATTGGCTATTATAATTGGGCATAGATGGCTTCCTAAAGTCCTCTTCTGTCTTTTCTGTCCGAAATATGAAATGCCCAGTAAAAGTTGACAGTTTGCAGCAGATAATTAAATATTATATTACAGATCCCAGGACTTGTGTTGAATTATACTGTTTTTTTCAGCATTGTCCGTTTGTTCATATTGTCTGATTTTAATTGGAGATGTACATTTTTTTAAAGACAGTTTCATACATTATTTAAAATGTATTTATATACACCCAATGAGACAATGAGTGTAGCAACAAGGAGGGTATCTAACAAAGTTTCGCTTTCCGTTCTACAATTGCAGACTGTAATCCAACTGTTTCTCTACATACTTTTAGGTTTTTTTTTAATCCTCAACACATTACCACTAAAAGAAGCTTGCGATCGGAAGTTGAATGTCTTTTGGAGTTGGTCTTGATCTACATGACTACATACAATAATGTTGATTTTCTGTAGACATTGTGCTTATGTACATCAAATGATCAAGCATCAATTGCTACACCAAAGTGTAGCCCAAACTAGCTAAACATGTCCACTCCTCTTTGAAAGAATGCAGCATCTGAAAATGTTAACATGTCATCCATATTGAGGTAGCTTTTTGTATTGCTTTCTGTGTTTTGGCTTTCAAATCCTTTTTGTTTAACATCCTGATAGTAAATAGGTATTACATATATACGGTAATGGAACCCAGTGAAAACAGATTAGCAAATATAAACAGAATTTACTGTCGTACACTTTAGTATGTGTGACAGTCGGGCAGTGTAAATTGTGGGCCACTTTCAGGTCATTAAGCTGCATGGCCGAGGCCTGCTGCATCTTTTATCATCACAAAGAAGTGGTGTGTTTATCTCGTTTTCACAAAAGGTTAGCTGTTTGCAGCCCAGCTGATTCTCCATGAAGGGAGAGGCAATAAAACATAGATTCACTATTAAATGGGTCTGCCTCCCTCTTGTTTTCCGTAGCTAAACTCTTGTGTTTTTTCACACACTACAGTCTAGCGGCGTGTGCTGTGCTTCATCCTCTACTATGTTAATTGAGTTGGTTTATTTCATTGTTTAAAGCTAACTTTTGAAACCTGTAAATGATGTCTTTTTGTGCTTATTCTGTACTCACTTTACTCATGTTAAATTAGTTCAAGGAACGCTGGCAAAATTAACGAGTCCCTTGAAGATGTGATATTTGTAGCGCTTTGTAACTGCTTAACAGATTTCATCTTTGATTCAGTTTTGGGAATCAAAGATCATGGCTTGGGTCTCTATCCTGGGAGATGGTTTTGAATTAAAACTATAGGTTTTTCAAAAGCTGACTGCTTTTGTTGTTTGATGCACTGTGCATGTGTGTTTTAGAAAGACCTCAGCTGGTAATGTATTTTTTTAAGCATCTTGGAACCAACGCCACAGTGGTTCCGTGCCATAGATGCTACATATATTCATGCTTTGGAACACATGGCAACAAAGTTCTAGTAAGCAAAGGCAGGTAGTTACAGTCACTTAACTAACATTTTAATTTGTGCTATAAAAATTTGGCATAATTCTACCTTTTTGACTGTGACTCGTTACTCGTTGTCTTCTAAACCCTATGTACTGCACATTAAAAGAAGTCAAAATTTAGACATGTTCTGAAATCAGGATTATGATAGATTACAAGTGGGCAGCATTTAACAGCAATTTACCATCTATACAGCAATGTATGGTGATTCATTAATGTACTATGACCCTGTTATAGGACAGTTTTTATCACTTAAGGTATGATGGACCTCTCTGCTGTTTAATGGAAAGCAAAAATGCATTAGCAGACAGCACTACAAACAACACACAAGATTAGACTTTGTAAGAAGAAAGAAACCAATTTCGCCTTTTGTGTCCGGGTTTGCATTGTTTATTTCAGTCTTATGTGGCGGTTTTTGTTTATATTCGAAACGTATTAAAATATTAAACCATACACATTTAGATGTCACCACCATACACTGGTATACAACAGTTCGTTCTGGTCCTTAAGAGTTTTCCTCACTGTGGTATTTGTAAAAACGGCAAGCCTTTCCCCACGACAAAACAGTATCATTCACACGCTGTAAGTAATCATTACGAGATGGGTGAGGGATGCACATGGTCTGCAGCAATACCCTAATATGCTGTTGCATTCATTTATTGATTTGTGTCAATCAAAAAATGTTCCCCATACCATTGCACCGTCTCCACCAGCCTGAACTGTTGACACAAGGAAGGTACCTGCTGCTGGACCCAAAGGCTGACCCCGCCATCTGGATGCCTCAATCCAAATCAAGTTATGCCACGTTTTTCCAGTCTTTAACTGTGTGGGTTTGGTGGATCTTGACTTACAGAAGTGGAACAGTCTTCTGCTGTTGTGGCTCATCCAACTCAAGGTTGATGTGTTGTGCACTGTGCTTTTCTGCTCCCTCCAGTTGTACGTGGTGGTTATTTTACCCATCAGATACAATTGACAAGAATTTGAATACGAACAGTGAACAAGGGCTTATTGTCAGCTAACGGTCATGTCCCAGAATTAGTTGAAAGTCTTCTCAGGAGAGTGCACATCTCATAATACACATACTAACACCTATATTTCTGAAGGTATTTTCCAAATGGCCCCAAACGTCAGGAGGGACATTTTTCTAGTGTGTCTTTTGGACTTTTCTCCAAGCTTTGTGTGTGTAATAAAAAACATAGCAAGCTATTAACAAACTATAACTGTTTACTAAACCTTTACGAGGCATTTGAAATGATGGGAAAGGCACGCCTAAACTATTCCTAAATTTCCCATAATCCCATGTTGCTGTTTCAGGAGGGATTAAAGGAACCTGTCAGGCCTTTAACTAATTATAGCTCTGCTCGCTCCTGAGCACAGTACACCTGAATTTGGAAAGTGGCCAGAGCTCTGTATGCTGCGTCTTTCAAAGTAAATTAAGGAGCATCAGGAGATAACCGGAGAAACCCAAACGATTCTGTCTTGCTTTCATGTTGAATAAGAGGTTAAAGCAGAGTGGAAATGAGTGAATTTTCGTCTCCGTTGATGGTCCACTCTGCGCCGTTGCTCCCATTACAATGACTCCAAAGAATAGTGTCTGATTTCATTCTACTTCTTCACAGCTATGCAAGTAATGCAAATAACTTCAGCTTAGATTTCAGATGCACTAAGCTGAACTCCTTTTTCTTTTGTGAAAAAGAATAAGGACAAACCGTCGAGTGAATAAAGCATCATTGTGAACAAAAGGGCACTGGAACAAAGAATCAAATCTGTTTGCAATTTTCCAAAGCATTGGCGCCCCGGGCTGTATAGGGTATAGCTTTTTTTCTGTCAACATTAGAAATGGTAAAAGATGTTTTGAAAAATTCTGACAGGAAATCCATCTGCAAATTCATCTTCTGTTCTACTAAGGGGCATGCTGCAGCATGTCAAAACGTTCTTAGGTGCTTGTAGGTGCAATGCGTGTATTTACCCTAAGAGTCCAGTACTTATTCAGCAGATGCATAAAGGACTTTGGATTAGAGGTAGTGCTTTTAAGGGCCTGTACTGATACCCGCTGAATGATGTGGTGCTTAACAAAAGAATCGGTGATATTATGTTTAAGCTTTTATTTAATAGTTGACAGAACCTTAACTGAAATTGAAGTTGATCAGAAATGACTGAAAGGACATCCCGAGATCACGTGCGTTTGCATTTTTCTCCTTCATGCAGTTTTATTAGCTTTGCTTAAACCAAGATCTACTGACAAATAGTACTTTGGGCACATTTGTAGTCATGATGTAAATGTCTCTAATATATCTCTTATATTCTCTTAATAATTACCCAGCTCTCCTAGTCACTAGGTTGCACTTTAGACTGTCTAGGAGCTCAGTGATTCCCTGAGAGGAGATCCCAAAGGACACCATGTGTTGTCTCATTAGCAGCATGCCCCGACATTGTCAGGAATGCATACAGCACGTGTATGCAAGTGAGCGCATTTTTTTTCAGCCTAATTAATGCAATACTTTTTATTGCAGGAAAACAACAGTACATAGGCGTATTTTCATCTCCGCTTTAACAATCCTGATGCAAAGAACAGCGCATGCTTTGAGGGTGTAGTCTAGCACTATATTTTACAAAGATAGTAAGAGAGATTGCACAGGCATTTCAGAAGTTGGGTTTAAAACAAGTCTGTCTGAATTCGTCATTTTTCAGATGGTATCCCATCCCTGGAGACTCTGCCCATAATCATCCTTCTCAAATCTAATGATGATGTTGTTGCTGTCAGCTGTTTGTGGATGAGAAGAATAAACCAGTCGCCTAAATGAGGTGACTGTGAGTACCCTGTGGTTTACCGCACATCTATGTGGTCTGATTTGACAAACACATAAATATTGTCCCTATAATTTCTGTGTTATTACCCATGGCTCTCCGAGTTCTGTTAATTTGTTTGACACCACTTCGGCTATCCTGTAACAACATGCCTTTGCTGATTTATTAGACTTATAAAAACTGTACAAAGCAACAACCACAAGCCATACAATGAGCTTCAGGGGAAAACTCTCCTTACCGGTGAATCCTTACCCAGTTAATGCAGGGGAATATTCAGAGCTTTCCAAATTAGCTCGCCATGGTTGGACGCTATGAGTTGACACTGGTGGCGCATTGAAATAACACGTTAGCCCACCACTTCAGTGACCTGGTACGTGTCTCAAAAATAAGAGCTATGTTCTGTATTTCAGAAGACAAACACCATGTTCATGTACAAGTAATTTTAGCCTCATATTAGAATACAATACCAAATCTAAATGTCATTGGTGACATCGTAATATATCGCATGACAATATAATGACTGATTTATTAAACTGGAAGAGCATATACCTGCACGGTGCCCTGCTGGTGATATCTCTTCTTAGTAAAATTAAGGCATGGCTACAACATGTAGAAACGAGGTAGGCACAGTGTCTGCGGGGATTTACTCTGGGTACTCCAGTTTTCTCCCAAAGACATGCTTTAGATTCAATCATTTACATTTATGTCACTTAGCAGACGCCCTTATCCAGAGCGACTTAGAATGAATACAGTCTTATATAATCCAAGCAATTGTGGGAAAAGGCTCTTGCTCAGGTACCCAACTTTGGCAGAGTTTGGATTTGAACCCTGGATCTTCTGGTCCACAGTTTAACACCCTAACCACTAGGCCACCGCAATCCCCATTTATGTTGCTAAAGTGACCCTTGTGTGTGTGTGTGTGTGTGTGTGTGTGTGTGTGTGTGTGTGTGTGTGTGTGTGTGTGTGTGTGTGTGTGTG